>JANAVB010000543.1:17500-185378 GCA_029216955.1 Iris pallida | reverse complement strand
AGTATAAATGTTTAGTCTTATACTGTTATATGCATTGAGACCTAGGACAGCGTTCTACCGCCAATACTGCGGCGTAGGCTGGGCGTTGTTACGTTCTCGTACCCTAACTCTAGGGTGCGGGTCGTGACAAAAACAATCCACAAAAATAATAATAAGGAAAGAAGAAGAGAAAAAGAAAAGAAAAAAAAGGCGCAGCAGTCACTGCTGCTGTTCTCCTTCAATTGGGGAAAGACGAGAGGAAAGAAAAAAAATTTGAGAGAGGAACGAGAGAGATGCAGAGGGGAGAGAGAGCGGGCGGAAGAGATCGGTAGGCGGTCGCGCGCGGAGGGCGCGGTCCGACCACGGGACAGTTCGTGGGGCTGCGCCGGCTCCAGCGGAAGGCGGCGGCCGATCGAGGCTAGGCGGACGGCTGAGGAAGAGGAGAAGAAGACGGAGGAGCGGCGGGGGGCGTCGCTGGTGACGGCGCAGAGGCGGAGGTGGGCGACAAGGGTCGGCGGCTCCAGGTGAAGGGGAGGCTCGCGGGTGGCCACGGCTAGGCGCACGCGGTGAGGGTTACGAGGCAGCGGCGGTCAGGGTTTCCAGGCGGAGAGATCGGGGTCCGGCGGAGGAGTTCGGTCGGCGGGGGTCATTAGAGGTGGTCGAGCGGAGGGGGTTTGGGCGAGGGAAAGCTCCGACGGAGGTGGCCTGCGAGCCTGTGTCGAGAGGACGGAGATGGAAGATTGGTGAGCGGCGGAGCGCTGGGCTCGCGAGGCGGAGATGAGCGTACGGCGCCGGAGTTTAGTGGAGGCGGCGCTCGCAGGAGCGGCGCTCGTCGGTCCGGCCAGAGTCAGGTATGGTTTGTTTTCCCCTCTTTTCCTTTGTGACGGTGGTGATGGTTTCCCTTGGTCGTGGTGGTTCGGATCTGGTTGTCACGGTGGTGATGACCATGGACGTCGGCCGATGGGGCCAGTGTAGGTGGTGTGGTGAGGGTAGAACGGGGCCAGGTGGCTGTGTGTGTTGGGAGTTGGCCAGAGTGGCCAGGTTAATTTTAGAAAGTCTGGTGGTGACGGCAAATTCGGGGATGATGGTGGTGTTGGCAAATTGTGGAGCTGCTGAGCGGTGGTGGTGTCGACCAGAGTTGGTCGGGGATGTCGGTAGCAGTGGAGATGGCGACACGGGGCACGGTTAGGTCCTTAGGGTTAGCTAGGAATTTGGGTCGTGTCGGGTGTGTCCGACACGGTAAGGGTGGACGTCCGGGACTGTCGGACAGGAGAGGAGGGTATTTGTATATGTAAAAGAAAATATTAGTGGATGAGAAGGTGACACGGACACGATGCACACTGCGGTGGAAATGTGGAAAATTTGCTTGTGGAGAAATAATGGAGGAGTACCTGCCTATTTATAGGATGTAGAAATTCCCATTAAGATAGGAATTAGGATATTTAAAACCTAAATAGATATATCATCTATTAAATTTAAAACAATGAAATCAATCCAAATCCAAATACAAATCCTATTTAAATTAAATCCCTTTAGTTTAAAATCAAATCAAATAATCCAATTCCAAATATAGATACTAGTTTTAATCTATTTAAATAATTCCAAACATTAAATCAAGATTTAAATGGCCAAAATAACTTTCAAAAATATTTTTCAAAATATCAATAATAATAATTTCGAAAATAATAAATATTTTTAAATATCTTTTTGAACAATAAAATATTACTATTAATAAATTTTGAAAATTATACTTTTATTTAAAATAGACCAATAAATAATTACGAAATATTTGTATGCAACAATATCCTATACATAATTAGACTTTTCTAGTATACAAAATATTATTTATTATTAATAACTTTTTAGAAACAAAAGGCTTTTTATAGCAAGAATAATAATTATATAATTTTGAAAGTGTATATTAAAATAGAAAAGAAAATGTTTTTATAAAATATGTACGCTCGCACATAACGACGTACAATACGACTATGTGACATACAGTACAAAATTTTTAAATCAGTACCAAAATTGATATAATAAAAATATAGTAAAATTTAGGGGTTTTACACTGTCGACCGGGAGGTAGCGACGGATTCCATCCCCGTGGAGGGATTCGATAATGAAAATGAGATTCGTCCGCTGAGCCTGACTCCATAGGAGCCGAGTCAGGAAACAAGTACTGATCTCGCTGCTTTGCCAGAGGGGGAGGGTTCCGTATGGTCTGCTGATAGTGTGTTAGAGACGGGAGAGTTAGCCCCTGACGTCGGTGGTCCCTCCGGGCTTGAGAAGGATAAGGGTTTGCTGGAAACCCTTGTTGCTCCTTCTACTTGGGGTACGATATCGACGCCCCTCTCGGCTCCTTCCGCTCTTTTGGCTCCTCGGGCCAATGGCAAAGTTCAAGCCCCTATTGAGGGAGAGTCCGTTGATGCCGAGGTTTCAGTCTTACAAATTGAAGCTGGCGGGTCTTCTTCCGGTCCGCCGTCTAGAGCAGCTCCTCCAACTCCTGCTATGACACCGTAAGTGCTGGCGGATGCGGATGAGTATGTGAAGTTTATCATTGAGGCTGCGGTGGAGAGGCTATCTCAATCTAAGCAGGAGAAGGTGGAGTTGCGAGCTGCATTGGATGCTAGTATAGCGGAGGTTAATGCCAAGATTCGCTTCCTTGAAGACCAGCGGGCCCAACTCTTGTTAGATGCTGAGCGAGTCCAGGCCGAACATGTAGCATCTAAGGAGGAGGAAGCAGCTTTCACCTGCCAGGCTCTTTCCCTGGCCCAGCAGCGGCAACAGTTGGACGAAAAGTATGAGGATGATACTTCTCCTGAGGCCATAGAAATGATGCGTCAAGAGGCTGAACGTCGAGTTCTGGCGACTGCAGAGACTCGGGCGAAAGACTTGAAGCGTCGGATCGAAGAGCTTTCAGCCCATCCCGGTGATGCTTAGGGATTGTAGCCTCTCCCTTTTTTTTGTTATTTTGTGTAATTTGTAACTCCTGCTGGGGATGTAATCCTTTATTTTTAAATAAAGAATAAAGAGTTTTATGGTGTGTTGATTCTTGCTGTCATGGACTTGATGATTTGTGTGAACCTATTATCTTTTGTACACCTTGGTTTTTAGGTACAGATAATAAGTTTGAGAGAACCAACATATTTGTTCAGAGGTAATATGGACGTAGTAAATATGGGGTTCAAATGTCAGAATCTTCCTACTCAGAGGTGTTATGGACATGGTAGGAGTGACTCTGGGGAGATACGCAGAACTACTCAGAGGTAATATGGACATGGAAGTTCTGCGATTAATGTACGACAACGCAGGGGTTGTCTGTACGGAATGTTTACTCAGAGGTGATATGGACGTGGTAAACATGATAAGCAGCATAATCCTACATGGTGTCAGATTATGTTTTGCAGGACGTAGAAGAGCAACTCAGAGGTAATGTGGACGTGGTTGTTCTTCTACCGAGGAAGAACGCCACGGAACAGCTGGGTTCCGGAAGCGTAAGATTTTGTGGAAGGGAGGTGTACGTGAGCCCTGATGATTGGGTCCACAGACTCCCTTATTGGGTGGAGATAGAAGTACATGTATGAAGGATGTCAAGAGTAGTACTTCTTTAGGAACTTACCGTTGATGGACATCATGAACAAGTCCCCATTGGGTTTGGCGAGGCGGTAAGCACCGTTTGAGTATACCGTCTCTATGATGAAAGGTCCCTCCCACTTGGGCTTGAACTTTTCTGATGTCTTGTGAGTCAACACCATCGGCCTCTTGACTGCCAGAACCAGGTCGCCTACTTGGAAAGTCCTCTGCTTGACCTTCTTGTTGAAATCCTGTGATATATGGGCTTGATAGAGTTCGATGTGCTGTTGAGCAAGGAGACGTTTTTTCGTCAAGTGCCTCCAATTCTCGCAGACGGTGACGTTGATTGTCTTCTTTTGTGAGTTGATTTGTGATCGCTACATGGAGTGAGGGTATTTGGATCTCGAGAGGCAGTACCGCTTTGCTCCCATAGACCAAGGAGAATGGTGTGTTGCCCGTCGGGGTCCATACCGTTGTGCGGTAGGCCCAAAGGCATTCGCCGAGCTTTTCATCCCAGTCGTATTTGTTGGATGATACGACCTTTTTGAGTAGCTTGACGATAGTCTTGTTAAACATCTCGGCCAATCCGTTAGCTGTCGGATTGTAGGCGGTCGATGCCACGTTCTGAATGCGATTCTTGTCACAGAATCTGCTAAAAACATGGCTGATGAATTATGGACCGTTATCGTGGATAATTCTTCGAGGTACCCCAAAACGGTAGATGACATGGTGCTTGATGAAGCTGATCACCCTAGAGCTCTTCACTTCCGTCAGCGAAACTGCTTCTGCCCATTTGGAGAAGTAGTCGGTGATGGCTAGGATAAGCGGTATCTCCTCGATGAAGGAGGGGTGATAGGTCCTACAATGTCTATGCCCCAAGCTTCGAAGGGCTAAGAGGCGACCGTAGGATGTAGTGGTTCCGACGGTGTATGGATAAAGTCGGCATAAAGCTGATAAGCATGGCACTTCTTAGCATAGTTGACAGCATCGGCTGCCATGGTTGGCCAGTAGTAACCCATGTATCATAGTCGATCCTACAACTTAGGCCCAGGTTGATGAGCCCCGCAAGTTCCATCATGAGCTTCTCGAATGGCTTCGGCTGCCTCTTTGTTGGACAGGCATCGAAGAAGAAGTCCATCATAGGAACGTTGGTATAGCATTTTAGTAGCTGTACGTAACAGAATCGAAGGGAATGCCTCCTGACTGAGACGGCTTCTTTTGGGTCTTCTGGAAGAATTCCGTAGACAGCGAAGTCGATAAACGGGAACCTCCAATCCCGGACATTAATACCAGCACTTGTTGACATGGCATGGGCCATTTGTGAGCATAGGTTGTTTTTAGGACAGACCAAGTCTCGACCAACTACCGTGACGTAGTGCTGAGTCCCGAAGGGTGCTGCCAATTAGGCTGCGAGGCCAGCCAGAGCGTCAGCCTCTAGGTTTTGTAACCGAGGTACGTATTCTATGAAGAACTTGGTGAAGGTTGAAATAATGTTCAATACAACTTCATGGTAAGGAACCAGATCTTTATGGCAAACTTCATATTGCCCTTTGATATGGTTAACGACGAGTTTTGAGTCGCCGTAGGCTTCCAGGTGATCCACCCCTAGCTGTTGTGCCAGCTGGAATCCCATGATGAGAGCATTGTACTCAGCAACATTGTTGGAGCACGGCTTCGAAAGGGAGTAAGCATGCTGGATGACCAGCTGATCGGGGGAGACTAAGACCACCCCCACTTCAGCGATGATTTGGCCTTTGGGGCCTGTTCTTGAAGCACCATAGAAAAACATCTGCCAGACGGAGCTTTCTTCGATGACGTTTGATTCTTGGACCTCATCCGGGATATCTTCATAGAGTCTGGAGGACTCTGGGATGGGGTGTGCGGCTAAAAAGTCAGCCAGAGCTTGACCCTTGTCGGCTTTTTGTAGAACGAACACCATGTTGTATGGCGTCAACAGGATCGCCCATGTAGCTAGTCGGGAGTTCAATGATCCTGGCTTCGTCATGAAAACCCTGAGTGGATTGACTCGGGAGATGACATGAATTGTCTGTCCTGAGACATAATGGCGAGTCTTTTGGATGGCAAACACCAAAGCCAAACACTCTTTTTCGATAGGGTTGTACCGGTGTTCGACCCCGATCAGTATCCTACTGAGATAGTAGATAGCTTGCTCGTAGCCCACATCGTTGTTCTGAGCCAACAAAGCGCCGAGGGAGTGATCCATGGCACGGACGTAGAGGAGAAATGGTTTACCTGTGACGGGTGCCACCAGGACTGGCGAGCTCGTCAAGTAAGCCTTGTAACACCCAGTTTTCCAAATGAGGGTAATTTTGAAATTTTGTATTTTAACTTATTTAATTATGGTATTTAAGATTTTCTATGATTTTTATTAATTTTTAATCATTTTAAAACTATTTTAAAGCATGACTTATGATTGGTGTCTTGCTAGTGTAACCCTAGAGTGATTAGGGTATTTCATTTATCATTTCTAGATTGAGGGGTATTTTAGTCATTTTTGTAATTTGGAAAATTATTTGGAATTATTATGTATTATTTAGATTTATTAGAATTAATATGATTTTTAGAGATTTTTAGTATAATTGATTTTGGTGTTTTAGTTGACTTTGATTTATGTTGACTTTTGAGACTAACCATGACCTTGGAGACCTAGCTAGCATGTTTGGGATAGTAGTTGGACCCTAATCTAGCTAGGAATGACTTAAAAACTAAGTGGAGATTGGAATTAAGTAGCTAGTTTGGGCCTTTAGCTTAAGGGCTAGTTTTTACAACCTATAAGAGGGTTTGGGCCATTGTGACTTGACCAAACCCTAGACCACACCATTATGGCCGGCCCTAACAGCCATTAGCAGCCCCTCACTCTTATATAAGTCATCATTAGCCCCTTCCCTCATCTTTCATTGAAACCCTAACCCTAGCTTTGGTGTTCTTCCCCAAATTTCCCCCATTCCTCAAATCAACTCCAAATTCATCCAAACCAATTGCAAACTACTCCCCTTGAGTAGAGGAGGTCTCTATTGGCTAGCTAAGAAGGATTTGGAGCAATTTGACCATTGGAATTGGTGGAAAGGCTTTGCAAGAGGATTTTCATTGGGATTCCAACTCCCAATTGGTAAGAGCCTCTAAACCTATTAAATTCCTGATTTTTTTGTTATAGATGCATCCATGTAGGGTTCCCCTAGCCCTAGGAATGATTTGAGTCCAATTCGAATTCATTTGGGGTACGTATCGCAAGAGTATCGAATACGTGTCTCAAGTGTTCGATGAAATGCCCCATAGGATGTGTTGTTCACCAATTTCTAAACTAGTTATATATTTGAATAGCCTATTAGGTGTAGATTATATGTATATGGGACTGAGTTGATTTCGAATGGTTTGATATGATTTTTGGGCACGGGGACACTCAGCCAGGGAATACATTGTGAACAGTGTATGCCCTGCTGCCACTATCCCAGTTCTCCCTCGATACACCCTGTTTTTGCTTCCTAGCCACTGATTTGGGTTGGTACAGTGACTGACAATATGATTGGAGAGTTGGGCTTCGAGCCATGGCTGGCCCGAGCCTTGGCTTGACCTGCAAGTCCCCATTCCTGTTGTCGAGCAACACTGTTTGTTGCCTTCACTGCTGCATTTATCCCAGTAGAACTTTTCATCACTGCACTGAACATTCACATGTAGCATGTATATCTTCACATGTCCTATACTTCAAAATTAATCCTGCTTCCCTTTCATCCAAATGATGATTGAGTCTTCATATCTTCTATACTTTGCACAATGCTAATCAGCCCTTTTGTATCAAGCCAATCCATTCCTTCTTTTGTTCAGGTGATAAACTTGGATGTTTCCCCCAGATATCACATCTGTCATATTGTTCCTGATTATCTATGTATAATGTGCATCCATGTAACTAGTAGTTAGGTTCTGCTTAGTTCCTTGGGTCAGTTATCTGCCCACTGCATTTGTTATAGCGTAGCTTATGTGTTAGTCTATAATCACCTGTAGTCGAGTCCCTTGCATTATCCATTGTTCAGACATGAGTTGTGTTCAGATCATATGAAATATGATCAACCATTTCCTAATTGTTCTGCCCCCTTTCTATTTTGATATCAGCCTAGAGTCGACTAAGCAACCTTCATCATTGGTCCCGTCCTAACTTAAGACTCAGTTGGCTAATGTTCGAACTTGCATATGTTCAGTCCTTGATCATCTAGTTCCGATCCAAATTGCTATAGCATGTTAAGTTGAGTCAATCCTTATGATTAGATTTTACTTCTTATTCTAGTTTTCCTTGACATCCACATGTTCTGACCATAAGATACAGGTATTCTATTTGGTTCAGTCCATGCTAACTGATAGATTAGATATCATGTAGCAACATCCAATCCCTCCCTCACCCAAATCCATTGTATTTTTTAGAATGCAACCTTAGTTATGTGGTAGTCATCACATCCATTGATTCAGTCATGGCATATAAATGTTTGGTCTTGCTGTTTCAGACCACTTGCCAGGTCCTGCATATTATGTATCAGTCCCTATTCACCCTTAACTCAGTCATTGAACTCCCTATTCCTTCTTTCCAAATATTCCATGCTTTCATGGTTCAGTCACTTCATTCAATACCCTTTCCTTGGTTTAAGCTTATGTTCTGTCCCCTGCAGATTCATGAACTCTAATTCGACTGATTGAATGATTAATTCAATCTATTTAATGTGTTAAATAATTGTGGTGCACCTAAATGCATTTGGGGAGTAGCCGCATACTTGGATTTTATGATGGCATAGGATCTTGGCTTCAAAATTTGTATTGGGCTATTAAATTGCTTGAGATATTACACAGTTATATGATACACCATTAATCTGAGAACACAAAATGACACACACCACCTAAATACTAAAAACCTGAGATTGTTACTGTGATAGTTCATTCCTTCTTCCAATGATTACCTACTTCCTAACATTCATTGATATTGTAAACTGGACTGATATTTGACTGAGATTGGTGTATTTTCAAAACAGGGTTTTAGTTTGTAATGATAACTAAAATTGTATTGGGATAAGGTAGAAAACTGAGTTTTCCTAATTGACAAAACCTGAGATCCTTTCTCTTAAAAACTGAGATTTTCTTTCAAAAATTGAAACTGTCATTTCCCAATCCTGTGAACACCCTGTTTCTGACTCACATTAAATCTGAGATGCACAAATTCATATTCACACATTGTTGTAAACTATGTATATATAAACCTATATGCTTAACCCATGATATGACCCCCATGGTACACACAAAACTGTAAAAACCTGAGAGTTCCTTTTCATGTACACTGTTACATAGGGCTGAGCTGTTGACACATGTTTTACACTGTAACTTGAGAGTTTGAGTTGCCATGGTGTTTTCCTAAAATGGTTTGGTTCAATTTCATATTGATTCTCATATTAAACTGAGAACATAGGCCACCCTCTTGTAATATCCTGTCATATACATTCCTTAGTTCACTCCTCACACACAGGCCATTTTCCTTACTCCTCTAGCACACACACATTCCTATCTAACTCACACACACAGGTTTTCCTATGTCCTGTCATATGCACACATGCACATATGAAATTGACACACACATACTCACATATGCCTAGTTCCCCTCTCTATCTCTATGTGTGTATATATATGCATATATATCTAATGTCTAACCTAGTGTATGTATAAGGTGATAAATATAAATGTGAATGTGTAGGGTGATAATGTGTGTGAAATGGATAGTACTATTTCCTATGAGAATGTATAATATGAGTAAATAGATTTTGCTATTGATATATATATATATATATATATATATATATATATATATATATATATATATAATTAATGTGTATATAGATGTATGGTAATGGGTATTGGCCTATATGAGGTTTGGCCCATGGCCTAGGTAGGATAGCCTATGGCATGTGGTATGGATACACTTGTGTATCACTAGGCTAGTATGACTTGTATGATAATTGGTTAGGCCTAGATTGACTAGATGACTTGTTAGTCTAGGTTTAGACTTGGAAGTGGTTTAGTTGACCTAGTTTGACTAGTGTAGATGACCATAGTTGACCAAGAGTTGACTTTGGTCTAGTTTGACCTAGACAGCATACAGATGCATTGTACATTTTATATATTACCCTCTGTATACATCTTGACTTGTGTTGCTCTAACTAGGAGTCAGGTACCTCATCTCGGACAGTACATTTACTTCAGACATTCAGATACAAGGCGAGTACATTCTCTGATCATTTCATATCCTGCTTAGAATTATTTCCTGCATTAAATTACTTTACTTGATACTGTCACGTTGGTCACACGGATTAGTACTATATGGATCCCTTCTTGAGATGTTATCCCTTCAGGGAGCATCGGGTACTCTATGTTCTGTGCGTTTCACTTACATGGCGTATCATATGCTTCTTTGGTTCTTTGATCACTTGTGACATATACTCATATGATCACAGAGTCTTCTTTGAATCCTTATCCCATTTATTGGGTCTATCAGAATCCCTATTTTTGGGACTACTATGTATCACCTTCGGGGTCTATTACCTTCGGGGTCTATCACCTTCGGGGTCTACTACCCTTCGGGGGATGTTACATAGAATCATAACATAACCTGTTTGGATCCTTGTGTATTAGTTGGGGGTACGGGGGAGTATAAATAGCCATGTGAACAATTTCCAAAGTAGAATAGCCATGTACGCCTCTTTAGTATAGCCATGTATAATCAAGCCGTTCACATGTCGACTTTGTGCTCTAAATCACTAGTCACTGGTAGCTCTTTACTTATAGTAGATATTTCTATTACAATTCTCTCTCCCTGTTTACATACTACATTTCTTCAGTATCTATATCTTACTTTACTGCATGATTATATTTCTAACCTGCTATGAACTATTGAGATGTATTGTGCTCGCTCCCGTCCTGATTGGACCTGTTGAAAATTTTACAGAGGATGATGAGGAACCCTGTACCCCTTACTTGGAGCTTGCCTAGATGACACTCGCGACCTGGACCCCTGGGGAGGTTCAGGCAGCTACTGAGGATGGCACCCTTGCTTAGTATAGATAGCTCAGTCTGTTCTCTTTTCATGTTTAGCTGTTGTCTTATTTTCAGAGTTGTATATTCTTAGAGATATTGAAACTAGTAGATGTTGAGATTGTATTCATTCTGTTGTGCCTCAGTTGAGAAGTTTCTTATCTATTTCATCGTGCTTCATTCTATCCTAGATTGTGATTGAGTTGTACCTCTGTGTTGGCCTCCTTATGAAGAGTATTTCATATTATGTTAGTTATAGTTCATGACCTAGAACAGCGTTCTACCGCTGACACTGCGGCGTAGGCTGGGCGCTGTTACGTGCTCGTACCCTCACTAGTGGGTGCAGGTCGTGACAAGCCTTGATATCATCGAAAGCTTTTTGGCATTCCTTTGTCCAGACGTAAGAGACTCCCTTCTTCTATGAGCTGAGTAAAGGGTTGGTATTTTCTGAAAAGGTTTGCTATAAACCTTCGGATGTATGCCAGACGCCCCTGCAGGCCTCGAAGTTCTCGGAGGTTCTTCGGAGGGTCCATGTCAAGGATGTCTTTGGTCTTCTCGGGATCGAAATGAATGCCTTTTGCCGTGATAATGAAGCCCAAAAACTTTCTGCTAGAAACCCCAAGAAAGGATTTAGCGGGGTTCATCTTGAGTTGATGCGCTCGCATGAGGTTGAAGACTGTCTTCAGGTCTTGTAGGCTGCGATGTCATCGACGTAGCACTCAACTGTATTACGAAGATGTTGACGAAAGATGGTACTCATAGCTCGTTGGTATGTAGAACCAGCGTTCTACAAGCCAAAGGGCATCATTGTGTAGCAGAAAACCCCCTTTCGGAGTCCTGAATGATGTGTGTTTTGCATCATCGAGAAATAAGTTGATCTGATTGTAGCCCGAATACCCGTCCATGAAAGACATGCGCTCGAAGCCACATGTATTGTCGATCATTACGTCAGTGATTGGAAGTAGGAATTCATCCTTCGGGCAAGCGGTATTGAGATCCCTGAAGTCGATGCAGACCTATATCTTCCTATTCTTCTTAGTGACAGGGACGACATTGGCCACCCAATCCGGATGTTGCTCTTCATGGATGAACCCGCTGCTCAGGAGTTTGTCCCTGTCATGCCCTACTCCCGTAGGAGCGATAGTCCTCGCTAAGGCGTGATGCCAGTACGAGCCTAGATTGTGCTCGTGCAAGGCGGGTTCCATAACGACCGATTTCAGCGGCTGCGACGGGGTTGTCGCACAGAAGTCCCGTGCAGAGACTATTGAATAATAGCAGCGGAAATTAGAACAAACACAAGTCATTCAGAAGAAACTCTTTTATTGATATTGAAACAAAGGTTACAGTGGGGCGTAAGGCCAATATTACAATCACTCAAGCTCACTCATCTCACATTTACAAGTCACTAAGCTCTCTCTCATCTCTCAGTTACAAGTCTTGAGCCAGCGGATGCTTCGGAAGGCGACGTACATACATTATGTCCTATATAAGTCTTTAATCCATACGACTGCACGATTCGAATCGCTAAGGAACTCCGTGCCTCGACGCATCCAAGCGAGCTCCGCGCCACGAGCTTCTACCTGTGCCTGCACATGAAAACTATGTGGGTGTCAGTACTCAACTGTACTGGTGGAATGAGCTCCTCACCCACCCATACAAACCCAACACGTTTGATTTACTTTGTGTAACATAGTCACTTCTTATCAATTGTTTTTCTAGTCTTGCCTTAGGATCAGTTTTATGACCAACGCCTTGTCTGTTTTGTGTCTTTAGACCATCCCGTGCTCGCAACATCAATGTTAACTCAACAACGTTAATCCTATCAAGTCGTGTTTGCCTTATGGCCATAATCAGAGACGCAACTACGAGATGAAGCTCCATTTTCGTGTGACCGTGCTTACAAATCCATCATACCGTGCCTCGTAACTCAATGTGACTTCACCATATCGCCGCCTCGCGGCCATTGCTACTTCGATCACCAACAGACCCAATTAAGACTTCTGGCCTAAGTATCACTTGACCGACTTCGCCTTGCGGTATTTCCTGACTTAAACTCAAGACAACTCAAACCATAACTTATGTAAGTTATATGCCAACAACTTAAGACCGACGCCGCATCTCGTGCCGTAGCACGTCGCCTATGTTGATGCCAATTCTCAGGATGAAATCTTGTATTCTAACTGTACACACATCCAACTGACTCAATCCAAAGGCACACACGTGGATTGCCGCCCGTGCCGATCCATCTATATGAATTGGTCACTAACATCACAAGCTATCCTGGACAATAGCCTTACCATTCGGTGACCCTTTCAGCGCAAGTAGCTAGCCCCGCTGAAAGTTCCCGAATGACCCGAGCGGTTCGTCCAGCTACGGCTATACCTGTTTCCCTCCGAAACGCCGCGGTCCCATGGCGCCTAGGGTTGTCTCGCGTAGAAACTCCTCTTTGTCGACAAGTTGTCCAATGACCATGCAAGACTCGACACAAACTGACATCTCACACAGTCATTCCTCTTCCAATGTTACCATCTCTTTCAAAACCAATATCAAACCATTTATCATTTGAGACCCCTCGATGACCCACGGTCGCGAGCATTCTTTCCATGTTACCATATCATTTCATTCAACTCAATGCCTATTCGATAGTCCTTCCTCCAAAACTCATTCAATCAACCGTGGTTCCCGCCTTAACACTAGGTCCGTGCATCGTGCCTCAAACCGACTTCCGTTCTACGCGACGCTATCGCCCAAGTCATAATTTATATGACGGGCCTTGGGATCGTGGGACTATTTAACCTGACAACCGCAGAATGAGCGGGACAGTACTTCGAATGTTTTAGGTCGACCGACATAACTTTGCCTAACTTACTCAAGCCTACAACTTAACGAACAAAGGCCGCGTCAAGCCTTGTCTCGATGGAACGTGCCGTACACGCGTTCAACTTTGAACGACCAAGTCATTTGGGTGCCTAGACTTATGGCACAAGCTATGCAACGCAACTTAACTCATGGGGCAAGCCAAGGCTCTGCCAAGCCTTAGACGACAGGACCGTGCATGCTTTATGAAGCATTCATGCGGGCGACGCCTATGACTTAGGCTATGTTCATAACTTCGCCGACTCAACCAACATTCCTTCTCCTAAGCCACGGACGAAGGATCGAGTGTCATTTTTAAAGCATGTCGTACACCAACTCTAAGCAGACCGTTGGACCGTTCCATATTCTAACTCAATTCGACCCGTCGGGATTATTCTCTTTAGCTATGTGGATTCGTCTCTTTTATTATCAAGCCTACTTGTGCAAGTTAAAAACATGTGATTTATTATGTGGAGGCTAAGATGAGGCAAGTTCACCGAAACTACCCCACCTGAGCGAGCGGTCGCTTCGACCGAGCGATGTCTTCGAGTAGCCGTTGCAAGGCTAAGTCCGAATGCCATTGGCATTTTGATTCTGCCGATTGACTGAGCGGGATGGGGCACTACATCATACACCACTCAGAAAAAGTTTCGTCCTCGAAACTAACTGAGTACACTTATCGACTTATCACTTTTACTCAACATTCAATACTCTCACACACACTACGCCTATGCGTTTTCTCAATCCGAGCCACGCTCGTGCTACCCTCGATCTTTGTGAAACCCGTAACTTTTGGTTAATTATTTAATTATTTAAATTAATTATAAGTTGTTAATTTAGGAAAATATATTTTTTAGAAAATTATTAATTCTGGAAATTTTAGTCAAAACCCGTAATTTTCTAATTAATTAATATTGTGTTAGATTAAAATTATTATTTTAAATAATGGATTTTTGGTTGTCTGGCCCTGTTCCGAACCCATTTTCGAGCACAAATCTATTTTTCGAATTACTCTAGTATTTATAAAGAAAAGAAATTTTCTTTAAAAATAAAACCTATATGTTAAGGCCCAACAGCCCATAAATCTATAAAACCCATTAAGAATGATTTATTTTCCATTAACTATTATTTGAGGCCAAGTCTTGTTAGCCCAACTCTTAAAAATAAATATTAACCATTTTAAACCATAAGCCCATGAACCCAAAGCTTTTGGTTTAATCCTTAACCCAACATTACTATGGAGAGAGAGAGAGAGAGAGAGAGAGAGAGAGAGAGAGAGAGAGAGAGAGAGAGAGAGAGACTTTATAACAAATCTCTTTATTTTCCTTCTGATGGTTTTCTGTTGAGAAATGAGGGGTCTTCGGCTCTTGGCCGACCCTGCCAAAACTGCCGCCACCGCCATCACTCCGGCGACCGCCGGCCTCCCCGAACGGCCCTCCCGTCCTCTTCCGGTAACCCCCAAACTCTCTCCACCCTATATAAACCCCTCTCTTCATCCCTCTCAATCACTATTCCAACTTTTCCCAATTTTCTGTGCCCTAACCGAGCTCCACCTCCCGGAGTTCCTCCCGACCCGCGCCGAGGTCGACCCCAGGCCGGATCCGTCGCCTTCTCTGCCCGGTGCCTCCTTCCCGAGGCCGACGCCCACCGGCGACCAGCTCCAGCCGCCGACCGTGCATGCCAGACCCCGCCGGCTTCCTGGCCGACCTTCCCGTTCTCCGGTGCTGTTCCGCGGCACTCCGCCGCTGTCTTTTCCAAGCTCGGGTGCTGTACATGCAGCCGAACCACGACGAGACGTTGACCCGAGCCTGAGATGCTGTCCGCAGAGTTCTTTTTCTCTAAAATTCACCTGAGAGCTCTAGCCGAACAATTTCTGGTATATTTCCGTTGCCCCGTTTCTATCTTTATAGTCTGTGATGAATTTGGTCCACGAATTCCCCGGGAATTCGGTAAGCGAGACATTTTCGGGTTTTCCGAAAACCTTTCGAAAACGTTCTGTGTTTTAGAGTTGGTTCTGTGGCTTTGATTTAGAGTTGGTTCTGTGGATTTTCTGGGTTAATTTCGGGTTTTTCGAATTTCCTTCAGAAATGTTCTGTCGGCTTCTCGGGAATTTCCGAGTTAGCTTCGGAATAGCTCTGTGATTTTCTCGGTTTAAATCTGTAAATTGTTTTGGTTTACTTCTGTGATATTTTGGGTTTCCGGGTAATTTCGGTCTTCCGAATATCCTTCGGAAACGTGCTGTGGTTATATATTTTCGGGTTTGATATTATTTTCGGGTTAATATTATCGGTGGATTAAATAATTAGAGTTTCCCTGGTTTGGGATATTATTTGTGTGTTGTTGGAGCATTTTCCCAGTTTTGGGTTATCCCGAAAATAGAGGGAATGCTGCCGAAATTTTTATAAAACTTTATAAATGGATTTTCAAATCGGTTTTTGAAAATATTTATAAATTGGATTTTTGGGCGATGACCGTATCGGTCAATGGGCCCTTAGCGAAATGCAAATGAAACCGGCATTATTCCGGACGTTGAGGCATTAGCTATTTTTGACGATTGGACCAATATCTGAGACTCATAAATTAATTCAATTTAATTTAAATTATTATTTATTTTGTAATTAAATTGTAGGATAATTTTTAGAGACTAACAAAAGTTTTCTTCTTATTTAAATTCATGTAAAATGGTCTGTAAAGGGCATAAGCTCAGTTTTATTATTTCTGTGGTTTTGTAATAAATTAGTTAAATTTTTATTCTTTTCTGGTTGTGGTTGACGTAAACACGTAAAATAGTAAACTAACTATTTTATAGAAAATCAATATTGTTTTCTCACATTAAATAAATTAGGAAAAAACTTACAAGTTATTATTTAACAAGTTTCACGTTTTTTCTCATTTAAAGAAAAAATGTAGTTTTATCATATAAATTATAAAATGCCAAGTTTTGCCAATAAACTGATAAATACAAAGTTTTTTCGAAATTAAATATAAAATGATCTTTCCATCATAAGTAAAGGTAACACATTAGATAATCGAGTTTCGTTTGTGTTAGTATAATAAAGATTAAAAATTGACTAGGACGAATTTAGAGATTGTAACTAGCACATCAAGCATGGAAATTTTTGGAATCTAAGGCAGACTTCTCGATTGTAGGATTTCGAGGACAAGTCTGAAATTCATCTCGGAGTCATTATCCTCATTCCAGTCAAACCAAGGCAAGTGCATTTTGTGGTAGTTTACAATTACTTAGTAATAGTTTTATTGCAAGTTTAAACCACGATGCAACACGGTACTCTCTCTGAGAGCATTGACTGTTTAACTATTGGGTACTGGGGGAGTAGTGTAATGAGTATGACCACATCCAAAATAGTATAATGACTGTGTTAGCTTACCCTCATACACACGAGGATAAGCCATATCGTATCAATAGGATATAACTGTACAACCCAATCCGGTCATATTCATTGCCTATTCACATCACACTGTTTGAATTGCTGGAAAACTATTTATTTCAAATTGTTTAAAAGTGCATAACTCCATTATTATTTTTGTTAAAATATCATGAATTGTACTTTGCTTCCTCCTGACTGGAGACTATATTTTTAGGTCCTATTGATGATGCAGAGCTACTGATTAGTAGTTACTATGATCTTGAGCTGTACCCGGCTGTTCTACCAGAGGATGATGATGAGGAGACTGCCAATTAGTTTTATTTCCAGTTTATGATATTATGAAAGATAATTATTTTATTTCAGTTGTGGGTTGTATTTGAAAACTTTGTGTTTGGACAAGTTTTATTTATCGAAATATTAAAAGTTGTGGCAATTAGAATTTGTGTTGTTGATTACCTGCATGAGTGATACAGCTTACTGCCACCGTCTCAACAACGGTGCAGGCTAGGCATGATCCGAGTCGACCCAAGAAATTGGGACCGGGTCGTGACATATTTTTAGTGGTGGCCCATGCAGGTCAGATCAACAACTTAGGAAAACATCTAGAAACATTTAGAACACTAGAACATTAATTTGTCACAACATAGGACCGTTATATATTATAAATATTTTTGCTTATTATAGATTGGTAGGCTACCTTGCTTATGTTTATATCCTAAACCTTCCAGAGAATGGCCACTGACAAGACCAACCCTGCTGACGATGGGGTATCTTCACCCTATCATACCCACCTCCCCAATCAAGTCTGGATCCTACACCTCGGCAGCTGGCCGACCGTCCCCATAATACAACGGCAGATCCATCATCTTCCCAGATGGAGATGCAGCCCCTGTGGTAGTACCCACTCCAGCTACTCCACCGGTGCCTGTGGACCCCACCGACCTCATAGGTCTTCTACGAGGAGTGCTAGAAGCCCAGAGAACTCAAGCTGAAGCTCATCGCGAACAGACGACGATTATGAGAGAAGGCATGGAGAATGCCCATAATGTGGCTATGGCTGCACTGGAGAGAGGAGAAGCAGCTCAACAGGAACCAAGGCCTGCCAAGGTAAACATAAATCTAAGGGATTAATTTATGTAACATTAAGGCTATATAAATTAATGGGGATCATATTGCCAAGGTGGGCGATATTGGGAGTTTCAAGAACCCTCGACCCTTCAAGGAAACCGAGGGAATCGTCTATGCCGATGAATGGCTCGACAGCATGGAGCGTCTCTTAAGCGTCGCTCGAATTCCAGAAGACCTCAAGGCCGAAGCAGTAGGACTCCAACTACAAAGTGTAGCAAGCACCTGGTATCGGAATGAACCCCGACTCCTGGACAAGCAGCTTGACTGGGACACCTTCAAGAGGTTGTTCCAGAGGAAATTCTTTCCAACATCAGAGTTACGGAAGATGGAGAGGCAATTTCAGAACCTGAAGCAAGGAAATATGACTGTTGGAGAATATACGGCAGAATTCGGCCAACTCAGCCATTTTGCCAAGAACTTGGTAGCTGACCCTGATGATCGTGCTGAAAGGTTCAGATATGGGCTGAGAGAGGAGATCCGCACCCATGTGATCTCAGGCGGTGCTAAGACTTATGAAAGGATCCTGGAGCGAGCTCAAGATATAGAGAAGAGTCAACCCGCTCGCTCAAAGAGGGATTATCCTGGAACTAACAACTTCCAGGGTAATCAGAAGAAGCCCAACAACAACAACAACAACCGGCCTCCTCACAACCAGCAGTAGAACCAACAAGCGAGGAACAATGATAGAGCACCTCAGAGGTAAATCTCTGTCTGTGATTTTTGCAAGAGGCCAGGGCATCAGCCGAACATCTGCAGGAAGAGGCTAGGACACTGCCTAGTCTGTGGGTCTGCCACCCACCAAGTGAAGGACTGCCCCTCGTCGATCCATCAGACTGGAGCAACTCAGCAGAAAGGTCCTCTGCCCACTCAGTAACAATAATTTGGACAGCATCAACAGAAGACTAGACGAGCTTTTGCCCTAACAGCAGAGAAACAAGAGCCAGAGCAGGAACCTACAGCTGATATCATCGCAGGTTTCATTTTTGTGCATTCTTATCCTGCCTTAGCTTTATTTGATTTGGGTGCATCACATAGTTTCATATCCACAAAATTCATCTCTGCACACCACATAGATACGGGCTTTAACAAGAAGATATGTAGAGTCATGACCGGAGGACCCCTACCCATCACTGAGACCTGTAACTGCCCTATCACCATATCAGGTCACCAGTTCATAGCACCTTTGCTTGTGATGCCCTTACCCAACTATGATGTAGTCCTAGGGATAGACTGGTTGAGTAAGCAGCATGCGCTGATAGACTGTCACAGAGGATGTGTAGTCTTCACCACCTGGAGAGCCGGAGTTTGAAATTTCTCGAACTTCGGAGGATATGGAGTGTGTTACCTACACCTCTATCATAAAAGAACTCGGACCTCCCAATCCTATCATAGCAGAATTTATGGATGTCTTCCCTGATAGTCTTCCCGGATTACCCCCAGATCGAGACATAGAGTTCACCATTGACCTAGTCCCCGGCTTTTCCCTATTTCTAAGGGATGCTACAGAGTCAATCCGAAGGAGGCCAAGGAGATGAAGGATCAGATCAATGAACTGAAGGCTTTGGGATTTATCCGAGATGGAGCTTCATCCTGGGGAGCACCTGTCTTGTTTGTTCCCAAGAAGGACGGAACTATGAGGATGTGCATCAACTACCGGGCGCTGAACAATATCACCATCAAGAACAAGTATCCTCTGCCCCGGATCGATGACTTGTTTGATCAACTCAGGGAGCCAAGGTGTTCTCGAAGATAGACCTCAGATCCGGCTACCATCAGATCAAGGTCAGAAGGAGGACATTCCTAAGACGGCATTCAACACCAAGTATAGGCAGTTTGAATTCTTGGTCATGTCGTTTGGACTGACGAATGCTTCTCTGTGTTCATGAACCTTATGAACAAGGTTTTCCATGAATACCTAGACCAATTTGTTGTTGTCTTCATCGATGACATTCTGATCTACTCGAAAACTGAGGAGGAGCATGAAGAGCACATCAGGAAAGTTTTAGGAACTTTGAGGAAGGAGAAGCTCTGTGGTAAGCTATCCAAATATGAATTCTTTCTAGACAAGGTAGATTTTCTTGGCCATGTTGTCACAAGAGAAGGAATTTCGGTGGACCCTAAGAAGATAGCTGCTGTTGAGAAGTGGTCTACCCCAAGCTCAGTTGCTAAAATCAGAAGTTTCTTGGGCTTGGCTGGCTACTATCGGAAGTTTGTGAAGGATTTTGCCAAGATTGCTGAACCAATGACGAAGCTCACTCGGAAGAATGAAGAGTTCATCTGGACGGAGGCTTGCCAGGCGTCGTTTGAGGAACTGAAGAAGAGACTTACAACAGCACCGATACTTGTGCTACTCGCAGGTACTGGCGGTTTCTCAATCTACAGTGATGCCTCTGGAAAAGGACTGGGTTGCATTCTTCAACAACATGGAAAAGTGATTGCTTACGCATCTAGACAATTACGGACTCATGTGAAGAACTATCCCACATATGATCTGGAGCTTGCTGCAGTTATCTTTGCTTTGAAGCTATGGAAGCATTATCTCTATGGAGAGAGAGTGGAAATATATACAGACCACAAAAGTTTGAAATATGTTTTCACTCAGAAGGAGCTGAATATGAGACAAAGAAAATGGCTGGAGCTGATGAAGGATTTTGACATCGACTTACAGTACCATCCGGTTAAGGCTAATATGGTTGCAGATGCACTTAGTCGATACCCAGTGGCGATGTTCTTAACTAAGGAGCGGCACTTGTTGGAGGACATAGAGAAGCTTGATCTGGAAATCGTACTGCCTGAGGAAAAGATGAAGGAACTGGGGCGAAAAGCTATTGTACCTGGAGCTGACTCAACCATAATGCAGTTGCAATTGCGTTCAAGTCTGATGGACAAAGTCAAGGAGACACAATACCAAGACGAGATGCTTTGCAAATTCAGAGATGAAGTGCTGGTAGGAACACTTAAAGGATTTTCTATCGCCAGTGACGGAGCATTGAAGAATGGTACGAGGTTGTGTGTACCATCTGGCGAACTGAGGAATGAGCTGATGCAAGAAGCACACCAGTCGCAGTATTCCATACATCCTGGAGCTAATAAGATGTATCGGGATATGCGTACCATCGTTTGGTGGTATGGAATGAAGAAGGATGTATCCAGATTTCTGGCTAGATGCTTGATTTGTCAACAAGTGAAGGCTAGCAGACAAAGATCCACAGGACTTCTATAGCCGCTGGACATTCCGGAGTGGAAGTGGGAGCATATAACGATGGACTTTGTGTCAGGATTACCTCGATCCCAAGGAGGGAAGGACGCTATTTGGGTTATTGTGGACCGATTGACGAAGTCAGCTCACTTTATCCCCTTCAAGGTTGGTTTATCCACCGAGAAGTTGGCAGCACTATACATGCGGCACATCTACCGGATTTATGGAGTACCGGTAAGTATTGTATCTGACCGAGATACTAGATTTACCTTTTACTTTTGGAAGAGTTTGCATGACAGCTTGAGAATAAAACTGAAGTTCAGCACAGCCTACCATCCCCAAACTGACGGACAATCGGAGAGGACCATCCAGACGTTAGAAGATATGCTGAGATCTTGCGTCTTGGAATTTGGAGGGTCTTAGGAAGACCACTTGCATTTAGTAGAATTCTCTTACAACAACAGTTACCAGCTAGCATTGGTATGACACCATTTGAAGCTCTTTATGGACGTCGTTGTCGCACTCCACTTGCATGGGACGACGTAGGAGAAAGAGTACTACTGGGGCCTGAAATGGTGACTGACGCAGCAGAGAAGGTGAAGGTGATTAGAGATAAACTCAGGATTGCCCAAGACAGGCAGAAGCATTGGGCAGATAGCAGTCGTCGACCACTGGAGTTTGAAGAAGAAGATAGTGTCTTTGTGAAGATTTCTTCTACCAGAGGAACTATCCGATTTGGCAGAGCTGGAAAGCTGAGTCCCAGATATATCGGACCATTTGAAGTTTTGAGCCGAATTGGTGAAGTAGCGTATCGGTTAGCTCTACCAGCTAATCTTGAGGGCGTGTACAACGTCTTCCATGTTTCGCAGCTCAGACGCTACATCCCAGATCCGAGTCACATCTTGGACCATTCAGAGCTGGAGATTGGACCCAGCCTTACAGCACCAGAGAAGCCTGTGGCGATTTTGGACAGAGGCGAGAAAAGGATCAGGACTTCGGTGACTCCTATAGTCAGAGTTATGTGGAGGCACGATTCCCCAGACGAGTCTACCTGGGAGCGAGAAGATGAGATGCGGGAGCAGTACCCGTACTTGTTTGAGACCTGAGGTAATTCCTAACCCTATCCTTTAATTTTGAGGACGAAATTTTCTAAGGAGGGAAGGTTGTGAAACCCGTCACTTTTAGTTAATTATTTTAATTAATTATAAGTTGTTAATTTAGGAAAATGTATTTTTTAGAAAATTATTAATTCTAGAAATTTTAGTCAAAACCCGTAATTTTCTAATTAATTAATATTGTGTTAGATTAAAATTATTATTTTAAATATTGGATTTTTGGTTGTCTGGCCCTGTCCTGAACCCATTTCCGAGCACAAATCTATTTTTCGAATTACTCTAGTATTTATAAAGAAAAGAAATTTTCTTTAAAAACAAAACCTATATGTTAAGGCCCAACAGCCCATAAATCTATAAAACCTATTAAGAATGATTTATTTTCCATTAACTATTATTTGAGGCCAAGTCTTGTTAGCCCAACTCTTAAAAATAAATATTAACCATTTTAAACCATAAGCCCATGAAACCCAAAGCTTTTAGTTTTAATCCGTAACCCAACATTACTATGGAGAGAGACAGAGAGACTTTATAACAATTCTCTTCATTTTACTTCTGATGGTTTTCTGTTGAGAAATGAGGGGTCTTCGGCTCTTGGCCGACCCTGCCAAAACTGCCACCACCGCCATCACTCCGGCGACCGCCGGCCTTCCCGAACGGCCGCCCCCTCCTCTTCCGGTAACCCCCAAACTCTCTCCACCCTATATAAACCCCTCTCTTCATCACTCTCCATCACTATTCCAACTTTTCCCAATTTTTTGTGCCCTAACCGAGCTCCACCTTCTGGTGTTCCTCCCGACCTGCGCCGAGGTCGACCCCAGGCCGGATCCGTCGCCTCCTCTGCCCGGCGCCACCTTCTCGAGGCTGACGCCCACCGGCGACCAGCCCCAGCTGCCGACCGTGCGTGCCCGACCCCGCCGGCTTCCCGGCCGACCTTCCCGTTCTCCGATGCTGTTCCGCGGCACTCCGTCGCTGTCTTTTCCAAGCTCGGGTGCTGTACATGCAGCCAAACCACGACGAGGCGTTGACCCGAGCCCGAGACGCTGTCCACAAAGTTCTTTTTCTCTAAAATTCACCTGAGAGCTCTAGTCGAGCAATTTCTGGTATATTTCTGTTGCCCCGTTTCCATCTTTACAGTCTGTGATGAATTTGGTCCACGAATTCCCCGGGAATTCGGTAAGCGAGACATTTTCGGGTTTTTCGAAAACCTTTCGGAAACGTTCTGTGTTTTAGAGTTGGTTCCGTGGCTTTGATTTAGAGTTGGTTCTGTGGATTTTCTGGGTTAATTTCGGGTTTTCCGAATTTCCTTCGGAAATGTTCTGTCGGCTTCTTGGGAATTTCCGAGTTAGCTTCGGAACAGCTCTGTGATTTTCTCGGTTTAAATATGTAATTTGTTTTGGTTTACTTCTGTGATATTTTGGGTTTCCGGGTAATTTCGGTCTTCCGAATATCCTTCGGAAACGTGCTGCGGTTATATATTTTCGGGTTTGATATTATTTTCGGGTTAATATTATCGGTGGATTGAATAATTAGAGTTTCCCTGGTTTGGGATATTATTTGTGTGTTGTTGGAGCATTTTCCCAGTTTTGGGTTATCCCAAAAATAGAGGGAATGCTGGCAATTTTTTTATAAAACTTTATAAATGGATTTTCAAATCGGTTTTCGAAAATATTTATAAATTGGATTTTTGGGCGACGACCGTATCGGTCAATGGGCCCTTAGCGAAATGCAAACGAAATCGGCATTGTTCCGGACGTTGAGGCATTAGCTATTTTTGACGATTGGACCAATATCTGAGACTCATAAATTAATTCAATTTAATTTAAATTATTATTTATTTTGTAATTAAGTTGTAGGATAATTTTTAGAGACTAACCAAAGTTTTCTTCTTATTTAATTCATGTAAAATGGTCTGTAAAGGGCATAAGCTCAGTTTTATTATTTCTCTGGTTTTGTAATAAATTAGTTAAATTTTTATTCTTTTCTGGTTGTGGTTGACGTAAACACGTAAAATAGTAAAATAACTATTTTATAGAAAATCTATATTGTTTTCTCACATTAAATAAATTAGGAAAATTTTACAAGTTATTATTTAACAAGTTTCACGTTTTTTCTCATTTAAAAAAAATGTAGTTTTATTATAAAAATTATAAAATGCCAAGTTTTGCCAATAAACTGATAAATACAAAGTTTTTCTGAAATTAAATATAAAATGATCTTTCTATCATAAGTAAAGGTAACGCATTAGATAATCGAGTTTCGTTTGTGTTAGTATAATAAAGATTAAAAATTGACTAGGACGAATTTAGAGATTGTAACTAGCATATCTAGCATGGAAATTTTTGGAATCTAAGGCAGACTTCTCGATTGTAGGATTTCGAGGACAAGTCTGAAATTCATCTCGGAGTCATTATCCTCATTCCAGTCAAACCAAGGCAAGTACATTTTGTGGTAGTTTACAATTACTTAGTAATAGTTTTATTGCAAGTTTAAACCACGATGCAACACGAAACTCTTTCTGAGAGCATTGACTGTTTAACTGTTAGGTATTGGGGGAGTAGTGTAATGAGTATGACCACATCCATAATAGTATAATGACTGTGTTAGCTTACCCTCATACATACGGGGATAAGCCATATCGTATCAATAAGATACAACTGTACAACCCAATCCGGTCATATTCATTGCCTATTCACATCACACTGTTTGAACTACTGGAAAACTATTTATTTTAAATTGTTTAAAAATGCATAACTCCATTATTATTTCAATTGTTAAAATATTATGAATTATACTTTGCTTCCTCCTGACTGGAGACTATATTTTTAGGTCCTATTGATGATGCAGACCTACTGATTAGTAGTTACTATGATCCTGAGCTGTACCCGGCTGTTCTACCAGAGGATGATGACGAGGAGAGTGCCAATTAGTTTTATTTCCAGTTTATGATATTATGAAAGACAATTATTTTATTTCAGTTGTGGATTGTATTTGAAAACTTTGTGTTTGGACAAGTTTTATTTATCGAAATATTAAAAGTTGTGGCAATTAGAATTTGTGTTGTTGATTACCTGCATGAGTGATACAGCTTACTGCCACCGTCTCAACAATGGTGCAGGCTGGCCATGATCCGATTTAACCCAAGAAATTGGGACAGGGTCGTGACAATCTTTTCTTCGTTATAATTTCAAAATCCTCGACACTTTTCCATTCCTCAAGTCTCACTTGATTCATCGTATCACTTAGTTTGGATCGTGCACATATTCTAGGCGTCCCCAAAATACATACATTTCAACCAAGCCTTGTGATAGTGAACCCAATTCCATCTATCGATCCATCCACTCAATCCTTTAAAATCAATCCTACCGATGCTAACTCTCGCAACATGGACATCTCGCCTAGCCGCTAGGCAATCTCTTTAGGCTAAAGTCAATTGTCAGTATTGGAATCATAGTTTCCAAACAACGATATCAATACTGACCCCATCTTAAGGTCAAACCAAGTTGATAGTACGGGGGTTTGCTATCCAAGCTCGCATCACTCCGATTTCTAAACATCGAGCATCGATTCCATACGCACATCCTATTATTCGTCGTACGGGGTCCGAGTCTTTCTGCAAAGCCATCCTATGATAACTCATATTTCAACCAATTCCTTGACGTATCGACATCACTCATTTATCAAGCCATTTTGTATAGTCTATCCCTTCAAACATGTTCGATATAGTTCGCCTATCAATCCTTCTCAAAGTCAAGCACGCTACGACACAATTCACCGCTAAATCATGATTCATATTCCATACTTCCTAAGTCATTTATCCCAATTTACGAAATCGATCACATTGTCCGACTTAACAATGCGTTACGCCCCGATCTCACGTGAGTCAGATTATCCACGGTGGGCACGAATCACCATGCATGCTCCCGCGAGATAATCATTCTCATCGGGACGTAACTCTTGTTTTGTGTCCAGACTAATTCATTCTCGATGCGCGGATTGGACCTACTTAATCCTCAAGTTTTACTTATTCGCCAATCATAAGTCCTACAATCCTCGAGTCCACCTTCGTATCAAGCCAACAAGTAGAGACAATCAAAGTTGCTGCGTCCTGATTTTTCGAGTTCGATCATTCCTGCGACATGAATCACCATGTCAGCGCTCAACACATGGGCGAGGCTAGAGTTGCGCTCGCACAAGAAAAGATCGTCGACGTTGTGGTTTTCTGTGTAACCATCAAGACACAATCATTTTCATCCAACATTCATCTCGGTCAAAATCCTAAGTATTGTATCCAACCGAACAATAACACTTGTACGATCGTCATTTGCCGAGTCAGAGTACCCCCGAGTTATCGTATATTATCTTTGATACGCTTCAATACCATCGACGATATACGTAACTTGACGATCTTCGTTTGCAACGAATTCTGAGTCGTGCGAATGATGCTATCGTCCGACTGGATAATCTCCTCGACGTTCAATTCAAGTTCGATCATTATCCCTCGAATCATTCACAACATCAATTTCCTTAATCAATCGATCGACATCCCTGAGGCTATCGCATACACCACTCAGAGATGAAGTCATTCAACAAATCCTCAACTTATCATTCGAATCAAAATCCACTTCTTCAAATTCCGTTCGAACCATTCCTCGAATTCCAAGCACGCTCATCTATATCGCATCGACGTTATCGTCGCTCGCTAGTACCCCTATCGATAGTCATCTCACTTTACTCAATCAAGTTCAACTTATTCTCGTCCGACACAATTCAATTCCTGTACTCGACTTTTCTAAGGTCGACGCAACTTTGGTGTATATGTCCAGCCCGACTTAGCCAACCGTGCTTACGCGAACAATCTTTTTGTTTTGTTGTCAAATACTGTTCTCCTATGTTTTATAAAATAGATAGACTTATTGTATGGACATTCCGTGGGACAATTGAGAGAGAGCACACCAACGATATCAACTTACGGAAGCAATTTCAGAGTTTGCGAAAACAACGAGTTAAAGAATTCAATCGATAGTCCAAGGACGTAAAGCCGTGCTCTGATACTATTATGTCACGCCCCGCTCCCGTAGGAGCGATCGTCCTCGCTAAGGCATGATGCCGCACGAGCCTAGATTGCGCTCGTGCAAGGCGGGTTCCATAACGGCCGATTTCAGTGGCTGCGACGGGGTTGTCGCATAGAAGTCCCGTACAGAGACATTGAATAATAGCAGCGGAAATTAGAACAAACACAAGTCATTCAGAAGAAACTCTTTTATTGATATTGAAACAAAGGTTACAGTGGGGCGCAAGGCCAATATTACAATCACTCAAGCTCACTCATCTCACATTTACAAGTCACTCAGCTCTCTCTCATCTCTCAGTTACAAGTCTTGAGCCAGCGGATGCTTCGGAAGGTGACGTCCATACATTATGTCCTGTATAAGTCTTTACTCCATGCGGTCGAATGCTTCGAATCGCCAAGGAACTTCGTGCCTCGACGCATCCAAGCGAGCTCCGTGCCACGAGCTTCTACATGTGCCTGCACATGAAAACTATGTGGGCGTCAGTACTCAACTGTTATGGTGGAATGAGCTCCTCGCCCATCCATACAAACCAACACATTTGATTTACTTTGTGTAACATAGTCACTTCTTATCAATTGTCTTTCTAGTTTTGCCTTAGGATCAGTTTTATGACCAACGCCTTGCCTATTTTGTGTCTTTAGGCCATCCTGTGCTCGCAACATCAATGTTAACTCAACAACGTTAACCTATCAAGTCGTGTTTGCCTTATGGCTATAATCAGAGATGTAACTACACGATGAAGCTCTATTTCCGTATGACCGTGCTTACAAATCCATCATACCGTGCCTCGCAACTCAATGTGACTTCACCATATCGCCGCCTCGCGGCCATTGCTACTTCGATCACCAACAGACCCAATCAACACTTTTGGCCTAAGTATCACTTGACCGACTTCGACTTGCGGCATTTCCTGACTTAAACTCAAGACAACTCAAACCATAACTTATGCAAGTTATATGCCAACAACTTAAGACCGACGCCGCATCTCGTACTGTAGCACATCGCCTATGTTGATGCCAAATCTCAGGACCAAACCTTGTGTTCTAACTGTACACACATCCAACTGACTCAATCCAAAGGCACACACGCGAATTGCCGCCTGTGCCGACCCATCTATAAGAATTGGTCACTAACATCACAAGCTATCCTGGACTATAGCCTTGCCATTCGGCGAGCCTTTCAGCACAAGTAGCTAGCCCTGCTGAAAGTTCCCGAATGACCCGAGCGGTTCGTCCAGCTACGGCTATACCTGTTTACCTCCGGAACGCCGCGGTCCCATGGCGCCCAGGATTGTCGCGCGTAGAAACTCCTCCTTGTCGACAAGTTATCCAATGACCATGCAAGACTCGACACAAATTGACGACTCACATAGTCATTCCTCTTCCAATGTTACCATATCTTTCAAAACCAATATCAAACCATCTATCATTTGAGACCCCTCGACGACCCACGGTCACGAGCATTCTTTCTATGTTACCATATCATTTCATTCAACTCAATGCCTATTCAATTGTCCTTCCTCCAAAACTCATTCAATCAACCGTGGTTCCTGCCTTAATACTAGGTCCGTGCATCGTGCCTCAAACCGACTTCCGTTCTACGCGACGCTATCTTCCAAGTCATAATTTATATGACGGGCCTTGGGATCGTGGGACTATTTAACCTGACAATCGTAGAATGAGTGGGACAGCACTTCGAATGACTTAGGTCGACCGACATAACTTTGCCTAACTTACTCAAGCCTACAACTTAACGAGCAAAGGCCGTGTCAAGCCTTGTCTCGATGGAACGTGCCGTGCACGCGTTCAACTTTTAACGACCAAGTCATTTGGGTGCCTAGACTTATGGCACAAGCTGTGCAACGTAAGTTAACTCATGGGGCAAGCCAAGGCTATGCCAAGCCTTGGACGACAGGACCGTGCATGCTTTATGAAGCATTCATGCGGGCGACGCCTATGACTTAGGCTATGTTCATAACTTCGTCGACTCAACCAACTTTCCTTCTCCCAAGCCACGGGATGAAGGATCGAGTGTCATTTTCAAAGCACGTCGTGCACTAGCTCTAAGCCGACTGTTGGACCGTTCCATATTCTAACTCAATTCGACCCATCGGGATTATTTCCTTTAGCTATGTGGATTCGTCTCTTTTATTATCAAGCCTACTTATGCAAGTTAAAAACATGTAATTTATTATATGAAGGCTAAGATGAGGCAAGTTCACCGAAACTATCCTACCTGAGCGAGCGGTCGCTTCGACCGAGCGATGTCTTTGAGTAGCCGTTGCAAGGCTAAGTTCAAACGCCGTTGGCATTTTGATTCTGCCGATTGACTGAGCGAGACGGGGTACTACAGTCCACCTCATGATCGATAGCATTCATGATGACCGGACGAAAGCATCGTTGTTGTTGCTTTACAGGCTTATTATCAGGCAAGATGTTAAGTCTGTACATTGTGATCTGGGGATCAAGTCCCGGCATATCTTCGTAGCTCCAAGCGAAGACGTCGATATATTCCTTGGCCAATTGGACCAAAGACTTCCAGTATGGTCCCTTTAGACTCTTGCTGATGAAGATGGGTTTAGAAGGAGATCCGTCCCGAAGGTCAACTTGTTCGACCTCATCTTCGGTAGGGGGTTCGCGCAGTTTAAAGCGAGACTCCCACTGCGCTCCTAGGCGTTGAGCCCAAGGTTCTTCCTCGAAGAATTCTGGCGTTCGGAATCCCAGGTTGATGCTTCGGACGAATAAGAATGTTCTACTTCTTCTGCCTTCAAACTCTCTGGAGTTGTCGGTGGCGTGACATAGCCCACCCCCCGTCGAGTTCGATGATAGTATTCCTATGGCTTTCCTTTAGGTGTTGGGAGCCGGAGAGGAAGACGTCGACCCTTGCCGTAGTTCAGGCCTTTGTTGCTTTTCAGGTCATATCCATCTTTTGAATGAGGTACTTTGCCTTGTCCGTGTACCGATAGACTTGTATTCTACCGGTATCTGGTTCTAGCTCGAGTGGTGGGAGGTCTTGATGACGCTCGACTTTGCCGAAGATGATGGATTCTTCTTCTTGATTCTGCAGTGGGACTACGAAATAGACCCTTTGGGACGGGACTACTCGATTTACATGATTGACGGTTGTTATTTGTGTTTGCAATGACCGTAGAACGTTATCTAATGTATACATGGCATTCCAATGTGGAAGACTAGAATAATTAAAAGATACTCTATTATTGATAAAACACGAAATTTTGTCCCGCGGGATTACATTGTCTAGAGAGGGTACATCTATATCAGCAGATATGTACTCCCCTAGCTCTTCATCCGTGAGTACTGGCGTTGGTTCGGGAGAGTCCACCACAGATTTGACCTTGGGGTCCGAGAGGGCTATGTGGGCCTTCTCCGGCAGCTTGGACGAGACGGATGATTGCGGAGGCTTGCCTTTAAGACGCACCTTCAGAGGTGCCTTAACTGCGCCTTCAGTGATTGGTGCCTTTTCCTGTAGTTTTGCCACAAGGGGAGCCGATGTTTGAGGCGGCTTTCCCTTGAGCCATATCTTTAAGGGAGCTTCAGTAGGTGTTCTACCTAGAGCAGTTGGTGCTTTTTTAGGTAGCTTGATGGTCATGGGTGGCAGCATCTGAGGCGATTTTCCTTTGAGCCAAATTTTTAAAGGAGTGTCAGGAATCAACTCCGGCTCCATGTCCAGCTCTGCTGCTATTTCTGCTTCATCGTCAGCATCATTGGCTTCCCTTTCGTCAGGCGACTTGTACACGGTCGAATCAGTAAAGTAGGCTTTGACCCCCTTGAAAGGGTCAATGTCTGCGATCTCTGTCCGGATGATGTCATTGGTGGACACGTACTTTATATATTGGTGGAGTGTAGATGGCACCACCATGTACTCATGCAGCCACGGACGACCCAGTAGGAGGTTGTAGTTGACGTCAGCGTCTACGACATAGCAAGTCACCTCGGTTCGGAGGTTACCGATATGACATTTCAGCCATATTTTGCCCAGCGGCTGGCTTTTGCTAGCATTGAAGCCGCTGATTGTAGTGTTGGAAGGCGCAAGACGGTACATTGGGATCCCAGTATTAAGAGTAGCATCTTCGGGATGATGCTGAGGGAAGACCCTGGATTGATCTGAATCCACTTCACCTTGACGGAACCGACATACCCTATATAATACAGTGGCCTGTTGTGTCGGTTGTGCTTGAGCAGCATGTCTTGTTGGGTGAAGTTTATGTTGGGGATAACTTCATCTGCATAATGGTAGTACGCACATGTGGTCGGGGTATCCTCAGGCTGCTTGACCTGACTGATGAAGGATTCAACATCCTTCAGGGCTTCACAGAGAGCTTCATGAGTGTCCTTGGAAAGATGAAGAAGCTTAAACAGGGGTAGACGGGCAGGAGTACTGGCAAGTTGTGCCAGTATGTCAAAGTTGTGGGGCTTGGCTAGCCCCAAAGCATTCTCCTTTCGCAAAGGCTTGTCGAAACGGACCTCTACATGCTTCTATTTTTGACTGCTGAAGGCCTGGATGGGCCCTCTTTCTGGGCAGCAGGGACGGTACAAGGAGGCACCACCTCGACGACAGCTTTGTCAGGTTGGGCGTTCTAATGTGAACGCGTCTGTACAGGAAGTGCTTCTTTCGCAGAGGAAGAGACCATACGACAAGACTTGATATTTCTGTCCTTGGATTTGGGGGTAGAGCGTACCCCCGGTTGAGTGACCTCAGAGACGAGGTCAGGGTGAACCCATAAGACCTCTCCCCGAGATGTGGTAAGTGGGATGAGTCCACTCACGTTGTCGCGAGTAGGTGGTAGGTTAACCACCTCCATTGTCGCCTTTGGGATGGGGACGACACCATCTTGTGTTGTGGTTGGCGGCAAGGTGCCAAATTGGAGTAACACCAGGTTGGCCAAGACTGTTTTCTCCTCGTAGTCGACAGAGATAACATCCGCATTGATCATGTGCTGGATGTAGTTCTTGAGGACGTAGCAGTCCTTAGTTGGATGTTCGACAAACCGATGGTAGTGATAGTACCTCGGATTGTCCACTTTTCCAATCTCGTCGGGATGCTTCGGGTCCGACAACTTGATCTTGTCACCCTGCTTCAATATCTCAAAGAGTTGCAGGGTGTCTTCATCGTTGAAAGAATAAACCACCTTTGGCCTTGGTACAAGTGGAGGCTTCTGAGTAGGTACTGATGCACCTTTGGAGGCATTGACAGTCAACGCCTGCTTTTTCTTCGTCTCTCGTCCAGGGTTGTTGGCTGCAGGCCATTTTCCCTTGTCCTCAAAGGCAGGGAAACTGACTTCCAGAAGATGAGCATTGGACGCCTTCTTTTCTGCTGCTTCGACCTCGATGATCAAGGAACTCCAGTCGGGAGGAGGAGTAGAGTTGAGCCAGAGTTTGATCGCAGACAACATGTTCATGCTGCAGGAGAAAAGGAGTACATGTTCTGGCATACCTGGGGGCAGTCTGAATCAGGCTTGTCAGAACCGTTCGATGAATGCTCGAACTGTTTCCTTCTCCTTCTGACGTATCTCTATGAGGTACGCAATTGTCATGTCCTTCCCTCCGTCGTAGAAATGATCGAGGAAAAGATGTGTCAAGTCGTCGAAGGAAGATATGGAGTTGTCGAAGAGACTGCAATACCAGTCGTAAGCCACTCCTTTTAGTGCTCCGACAAATATGCTGGTGAGTAGTACATCTTCCTTTGGGAGATGTCCTATTTGGGACTGGAAGTATGTCAGATAATGGCGTGGAGAGTCCTTCCAGTCATATGGCGTCAAAGTTTGCGGTTTATATTTAGGAGGATAAACCACTTTGTTCCATTCGAGGGGATATGGTTGGGGGATCCCCATCTTCTGGCGCTCCTCCTGTCTATTCTTCGACTCGAAGTGCTCTCATAAGTCCCTGATCATCTCCATCACGTCTTCTCTGGAGCTGGGAGTCGAAGATGGTGGTACAACCTGGAGTTGAGCATTTGACGGCTCCAACGTCTGAGGTGCCTCGCGGCGATCTGTATCCAAGGATACCCGTTGAAGGGGTACACTTGATTCTCTATTGGCCCCTGGGTCAGGACCAGTAGATGGTGCCCTGGCCAAAGTTGACCGTATCTTAAACACTGCTTGAGTCAGTATTTGCATGGAGGCAGAGAGGGTTTTGAGTCCTCCCTCCAAGGTATCCATGCGCTGGACGAGATCTGCTGGCGGCGCATCTGATTCCGCATCACCAGCTCCCGTCATGTACACCGTCATGACGCGATTGGAAGTGGATGGATCAGTTGAGGCTTCGCTTTCGGCCTCGCTCTCTTATAGAAGAGAAACTTTCCCCTGGGCTTCCTCTTGGCTACCCCCAGCTATGTTCTGGAGAACACCTTCGTATTCGGAAGAAGTACCAGCAAGGGTCTGACTACCTCCAGCTTTATCTTGGAGGACTTCTTCGTCTTCGGAACGTAGATCCTCAGGGGCTTGACTACCCCCAGCTGCGTCTGGGAGGCTGACTTCGTCTCCAGGATGAAGATCCACAGGGGCTTGACTACCTCCAGCTATATCCGGGAGGCTGACTTCGTCTCCAGGATGAAGATCCACATGGGCTTGACTCCCAGCTTCTTCTGAGATTTTCTTTCTCCCCCGAGTGCCCTCAAACACTCCTGAGGATGGGACAATTGTCTTAGTCTTCCTTGGCTGGTTCTTGGATGAGGACAAAGCCGAGGAACTTCCAGTCGCCTTCTGAATTGATGGGGAGTTGGAGACTACGTTGTAAGAAGCAACCTGTAGTTCTGGGTCTATTTCAGCTGACACCTTCTCTCCGAGGATGTTGGAGAGGTATTGATGATTGCAGCCGCTGGAACACCGACTGCCTTGGTGGGACCGCTTTCTTGCAACAGCAGTTGATGGTGACTACAGCACAGGTGTGCCCTGTGAGGGGCATATTGTGCTTGTCAGTTGACTCTCCTGATCAGCGTTTGTGAGTGATCATGTTACGCAGATCATTGGAGGAGAGTCCCAGCTTTGTACCCCCATCGGGCGTATAGTAAGGCCAAGCGCCGGGGTGGTCCAGTGAATGCTGCGCTCCCTGATCCAACGCAAAATATGCGCTCAGATCAGTAGTGGGGAACAACATTTAAATGACTTGAACGAGCCTCAGACGCACAACCAATGGAGGCGAAGGAGTTCAAGACCACAGGGTTTGCCTTGCTCAACTTGGTTGCGAACGCAGCAGATGAGCCCAAGTGAGACAAGGACTTTGAAGGTCGGCTCGTTTCTGGCACATAAGCACCCGAGTCGACCTTATACAGCTTACTATCAACAGTGCACATGATTGTGAGCGCATGCTTCTGGTTTGCTGCCGATATAGCATGTTTGAGATGTATGGCCCGTGCTATCTTGGACTTCTTCGTACCAGCCCATTGGGGTGTATAGTACTCAGAGTCCAAATTCTCCTCGCCACGACAGCGAGTGAGTCTGTCAAAGATAGAAGCCTTCTGTGGCGCATCAAAGTTAATACGCAGGGCATTAGCTGTGCCCCTGCTCCGTCGGTGCATCTTCTTCGTCTGAGAGGAAGATGGTTGGGGAATGTGGTCGGCCCCACGTTTCTCCGAGAGATGTACTATGGCGGTGGGCACATTTTGGCTGCTGAGGACGTCAGCAGGAAGGGTAGGCTGCATCGGCGCATCCCCTTCGGTGGTGGTGCCAGAGGCGTCGACCTTGCGCACCCCTACTTGGAGAGTCTTCTTTGGCTTCGACAGCCGCTTCGAAGGACTGCACTACCTCCAGAGATGAACTCTTCATACGCCTGTTGATTGAGGCATACGACCAGCGTCTTGTGGGAAAAGCTCACCTTCACGTCGTCGGATTGCGACATAAATTTCTCGACGGAGAAGAAAGAGGTCCCCAGCAGAGTCGCCAGCTTGTTTGCCATTAAAATCTTTTGATTGCAAATTTCAATTACAAACAGAACAGCGTTACAATATAGGACTTAGATGTAGTCCTAGGAGAACATATTTGTTTATTTGGGTACCTGTGTCGATGGAGCGAGTGGTAATGCGTTGACTCCGTTGACGATCTGACGACGGTTCTCGGTTTTCTGAAGGTCTGGGTTACTCTAGGTGCTGGAGTTTGCGGAGAAGAAGAATACGTTGAGTGTCTCTTCCGATCTCTGGGAATAAACTCTGATGCTTTGGTTGACTGTGCGTCTTGATCTCTGACAGACTGTGTGTATCTCTGTGTGTGTGTGAGAGGGAATAATCCTTCTATTTATAAGCAGCAGGTTAGATGCTCATACGCGCATATATAGGATGCGCCTGTTTGTGGGGATGCCACGTGGTGATTGCTGATGGAGACGCATGGGCGGCGCGCTCGGATTGAGGAGTTGAACTCTTCTTGTTGTATTTGTGGGCTGCGGCAGAGCTGATACGTAGCAATAGAGAAGATCTTTTGGTTGCTGAGATCTTGGGTGATTAGCACCCCTTCATCGGCTGAACTGAGTCAAAAGACACGTGGCGCATATTCGTAGCTCAAAGATCTCGGATTTGGTGGAGAGCAATCTGACAGAATGCGCTTAGGATTGGGCGCATGAGTAGACTTTAGCTTGTAACCTTTAGGAGTCATGAACCAGTCTGGGCGCATGGCTTTTGAGGCGCTTGCGGGGCTTCAGTAGTGACTTGACCTCTGTCTTTATGGATCATAGAAAAGTCTGAGGCGCATGCTTTTGAGGCACATGTATAGATTTGGGCGCATGGCTGCGGAGGCACATGCGAAATGGTTGGGCGGCCACGTGTCTTGTAACCACCGGAGGAAAGTAATGATGATGCTGACGTTAGCGAAGTTTCATCTTTTGAAAAAGCTGCTAACTGTTCAGTCCTCGGAGGACGTGTTGCCAACTCTGTCACTTGAGCATTAATTGTTTGATGGATGACGAGCCGAAATGGGCGCATGGGTCCATGCGTGTTTAGGACGCATGGATCTGTGCTTTGCTGGGCGCATTCATACGAGGCACTTTGGAATGGACGCGTCTGTACGATGCACGATGTCTGGCCGGCGCATCCGTTTGTATGACTTGTCTTTATTGGTCTGACTTTTACGTTCTCTGAGTGCTTTAAATAGCTATTTTTGACTTGGCCAAATTCAAAGCGTCAGGTTCATCACCATAAATGCAAATTCATTGCACGGGATTCGGAGAGCCCGCCACTTGTTGCATGGATTTGATTTCCCCGACCTATAAATAGTGTCAAGGAGAGAGTTTGCTTCTCGTTCTCTCACATCCTCCCAAAATGAACATGTTTTCTCGAGCACATTCTATTGAAGAGATGTTCCCGAGGGTGAAGATGCGACGACTTGTCTTCGTTCATGCACTTGAAGGTGACTGTTACATCCGAAAGTCGGAGTCGAGGGCTTCTGAGGCAGGCGGGAGGTGCCTGTTGCATCCGAAGATCGGGATGCTCGAGCCTCATCTCCGTTATGCTGGAAGAACCGCAGATCAAAATTGTGGTGCCCCGATCATCTTTCTTGGGCTTTGGGAGAGCTCCTCCTCCTACTAGAGTGGGTGTTGCCCATTCTGGTTGTGTTGAAAGCCTCCTTTTGCCGCGAATTTGTGGTGCTCTCCTCTTCCTTTGGAGAGCTCTTTCTTCCGCTAGGGTGGGGTTGATCGCCCACCCTTATTCTGCTCAATAAGTGCTTCATTATTTGAAGCGCCCGATCGGGTCGAAGTGGAGCACATATGCTGAGACTTCATGATGCGTATGACTGAGACACTGAAGGGATACACTTAACTGAGATGCTGAAGGGATGCACATAACTGAGTTGCTGGAGGGATGCTCCTGACTGAGACGCTGAAGGGATGCGCCTGGCTGAGAGCGCATAGCGGTTGCTGTGCCTAACTGTAGACTTAGGGTCTTTTCTTTGTAAAGCCTTTTTTAGACATGTAATAGACTTTTATATTATAAAAAATCTTCTTTTAATGTCTATGCTTTTGCTGTTTGCTATGCCAAGTACTTCATCTGAGCTTCCTGGCACATGTAATGTTAGGCGCATAGGATTTCTGGTCCTGAAATTCTATGCTTCTACAACGTGGAAGAATTAGGAAGTTGGAATGATTAGTCCTAAGATAATTAAAGGTATTTATACTGCTAGTTAGGAAGATATAGAATAATTAACACATGGCTTAGGAAGAAATATTTCAAGAATATTCTTAGGAATGCTAGATTCTAGGGATTATTCCTTGGGATTAATTAGCCTATTCCTTTAATTAATTAAAGGATTCTAGAAGATTTTTACTTAAATTTAATTACTAATCATGACACTCCCTTAACTATAGGTTTTCCAATGATTACCAATGTTGCCACTCTTCCTTCAATAATTATGACTTTGCCATTCCTTTTTCATAATCACCAAAATAATAATTTTCGAATAAAATTAAATCAAAAAAATTAGGAATTGGGAAATTCAGGAACATGGGGTTACACCATACATTAGCAATCACATCCAGAAACTCAAGACAGGAAAAAAACCACGTTGCTACAATCAAGTCATGTGTGCATTACGATTAGCCATAACAGGAATCATGACAGAAATCATGACATGAATCATTAACATGACAAGACACGATAGCAAACCATGTTGCTATAATCAAGTCCGATATGTACTATAATGAGCTACAACCGAAATCAGGATATTATATAGGACAATACAATATAATCAGGACAGGGTGCTCTAGCTAACACATGACAGGAAATCAACGTGTAATAGGAATACCCTCGTTTGCAGAGTAGGAGTACCACCATAATCAATCTAGGCATTCAACAATCAGGAGAAATCATGCATGAGCAATAAGCATTCAAGTACCCATGAAGTACCCATTGGCATTGATATAAACATATATAGTACATATTGGCATTGCCATAGAACCATGCTAGGACCAATTCGTAGATCGATGTACCAAAAAATTTTTAAACTAGGAAACTTAGTATCAAACTGGTATACCACCAATATATCATCTAGACCAAACCAACCCAGTCAGCCCACTGACTTAGGGTTTATATTATCCATTGTACCCTTGGTTTTTGTTTATGTGGCTTTGATTAAATATCAGAGGGCATGGATTAATGACTTGCATGATCAAAGGCCAAGTATCCTACTCCTCTTCATTTAAAACCCCCCTCTCTTCTTCTTCTTCTTCTTCTTCTTCTTCTTCTTCTTCTTCTTCTTCTTGTTCTCTTTTCTTATTCTTCTCCATTTTCACTCTTCATTTCCTCTTTCTTTCTCAAGCTTGGACCCAACCTTAACAGCTATATCTTCAGATCTTGAATGTGATTTCTGAATCCCCCTTGGTGATTGAGTAGAAGCTAGACTTGGAAAGCTAACCATAGGTAATTATATCTTACAAAGAGTGATAAAATCTTATTTTCCTTGCATTTATATTCTTATGCATGTTTATATATTTAGATCCCTTTCATCTATGTTTTTTAATTGTGATATAGTATTTTTCTTACTTTTACATTTGGTTTTGGCTTAAATTTGACCGAGAATGGTTCTAGGTTCACATTTGGGATACTTTAGGTTTTATGATGTATTTCTTGTGATACTTTATATTTTTCTCTTGTAAACCTAGTCTATAATGCTATAAGAGACTCATCCCCAGTAGTAGGTCTTGTTAGAATAACTTTAGGTGAAATCGAGACACAATTTGTTTCCCAAAAACCCATTTCAAGACCATTAGTACGCTGGTTCAGTGCCAGTAATATACCGTTTTACATACCCAGAACTTGTTGTCTTTATTATCAGCATACCGCTGGTATACCGCCCAGACACCCAAAATCCTATTTGGCTTAGTACTATGTCACAGATGACTTGTGATTCTTCTCATGTGATATATAGTGACTTCTTAGTATACTCTAGGTTTAGTATCTACTGACACTAACCTTGTATAGGTTGTACTTGATGTTTATCTTGATAGCTTGGAGCCTCTTTAACTGTTAAATCTATATATGTTTATGGATGATTACATATACCCTGTAGGCCCCAGTAATATTCCTAATTGACTAGTATAGTACATGTTGACTATATTCATGCCAGATATTCATTCTACCATGTGAATAGAGGATTATGCCTGACCTGACTGATTGAATAACTGATTGTACCTGTATCATGACATGACTACTTATGTCCATGCTGACATATATTCTTGATTATTGCACCAGGTGTTATCTTGTGCACTAAAGTGCTAACATGTTTCTGATATCTCATATACCTGTTATATTCTAGCATATCTATTATTCTTGCACGGATACCCTTGTAGTTGATCAATGATAGCAGCATAATTAGGTTGTAAGATTGATTGCTACATTATGCTTAGGATGAATCTAGATTTGAACCTTTAAGAACCAATATGGATTTACATCCAGCGTACTCGTACTATGGTACAAAATCTAGGAAGGATGATTGCGTGACCACGGCACGAGATCCAATAATTAGGTAACTTAAAACTCGTAGATACATTGGGAGGGAACGCAATCCCGAGATCGGATATTGCTGGCCATCCATCAGATACCGTATATCAACCATCTTAGTATAGTACAGTATTTGACTATTATTACATTGACCAACTCAGTATCTACACTATAAGAGTGTTGTGACTGTTAATGATTTTATTTAGCCCGATAACCTTACAAGGGATTATGGAATCTTACTTATAGTACTGTAAACACTTATGGCATGACTAGTCTCGCTTCGTATTGCACGATCTAAGGATCCATATACTATTTCATTATCGGATAACCCAGATACCAAATAGCAAGCCATAGAATTGATTGGTCAGTTACTTAAATTTGTTGTATTTATTCTGTATTATCTGATAGTAGTCTAGGCACATGGATTGTCATGATGTGGTAGTTCGATCTTGTCCTTGTTTGATTGTGAGATTGGCCACTAAGTTACGATAGGCTGTAGACTGAAGCTATAATTCAGGTGCCTATTTCCTAACTATAGTCGGGTATGACACCCAATATCTCGATGTGTTTGCCATTGATTGTAAAAGAACAAAACAATTTTATGGGAGGACTGGACTTTTACTTCACAACACAAACTCGCTCGTACAAAGAAAGCCTAGGAATGAAAACCTAGGTACAACAATCTAAGTACAATTGTTTAGTTTTTCTGGGGTATGACGGTAGAGGCTCGGGAGAGTGCTATCAACTCTGGCTTACTCCTTGGACAATCGAACGTAGCCTTGGCTCTGATGAAGAAATGCTCTCGGGATGTGTGGGGAGATTCTTCTGTGCGCCGCCACTCTCTTTGTGCGTGCCTCTATGTCTGCTTGCAAGGGAATAACACCTTGCTATTTATAGGAGTGGGGTGTGATAAGTAGGGTTTGCAATAATTGCTCCTTGAAAAGTGGGTGGTTAGGGATTGGTTACGATTTGCCTTGATCTTGTTTGTTGGAAATTAATCTGAGACGTCAATATTGATTGTAACAAATCTGGGCAGTTAATATTGATTGTACCAAATCTGCATGGGCAGTTAATATTGATTGCAACAAATCTGCATCATGATGATTTGTTGATATCAGCAAATCCGAGTGAATAAATCTTTGTCAATCTTCTGCCACGTGTCCTAACTGCCTATTATGTTGATGGCCATAAATCTAGATTGTTGGGATTTGATCAACTCCTGCCACGTGTCCCAACTGCTGCGAGTGGAGGACTGTCATCGTTGAGCCGCATGAGTGTGGCCTTTAACCGAGCCGTATGAAAGTCCTTACAACTGAGTCGCATGAAGGTGGCAGCCGCATGAGGATGGCAGCCGCATGAAGGTGGCAGCCGCCTGAGGGTGGCAGCCGCATGGGGATGGCAGCCGTATGGAGATGGCAGCCACACAAAGGTGGCAGCCGCATGGGGGTGGCAGCCGCATGGAGATGGCAGCCACATGAAGGTGGTAGCCGCATAAGTGTGGAAACCGCATGGAGATGACAATCGCATGAAGGTGGCAGCCATATGAGAATGGCAGCCGCATGGAGATGACATCCGCATGAAGGTGGCAGCCGCATGGAGATGGCGGCCGCTTGAGGGTGGCAGCCGCATGGAGATGGCAGCCCATGAAGGTGGCGGCCGTATTAAAGTAGGTAACCGCATAGTGAGCTTCAGAATTGGTGGATCGTGCCAGCTATAAAGATTTCCTTCGTTTCCCTAGGAGAGCGCCATTATGTCAGAGTCATCATTGCAGCTTTATGTCAGAGCTGTCAATTCACCTTTATGTTAGAGCTGTCGTGTTGCGTCAGAGCATTAAATGAGACCGCTGCTCGATGGCCAGCTGTAGAGGCGAACCGCATAGGGCCACGTGGATTTTACCCGAGCCGCATGGATCTACTGGGGATTTCTGAGCCGCATGAAGCTCTGAAGGACTTTTGAGCCACATGAAGCTCTAGAGGACTCTTGAGCCGCATGAAGCTCTAAGAGATTCTTTAGACCGCATGAGACTTCCTCTGTTTTGAGCCGTATGGACTTTTCTGTTCTTTTCCATGCTTCTACAAGACCCCCTTTAAAGTTTTCAATTTGCAAAATTGAAATACTTTGAATAAGAAGCATGGCTATGTCCACCTAAGCTCTTCTGGCCGCATGGATTTCCTATCCGCATGGACTTTCTAGCCGCATGGACTACCTGGCCGCATGGTCTTCCGTACCGTATGGACTATTCTGGCCGCATGAACTTCCTAGCCGCATGGACTTCTTAGCCGCATGGACTATTCTGACTGCATGTTGTCCTTTATGCCACGTATGCGTCTCATTTAGTGGCCCTTGATTTGTTTTGGATTTTTAAAGCCGCCTTTTATGGTAGGATCCCAAGGGTCAGTTTTAATATTCAGATTTGCCTCGATGACCAAAGAGTCGATTTTGTTCTTTAGGCGGCGCACGGATCGAAGCGTCCATCGGTTTATGAGCCCCCTGTCCGCCTATAAATAATAGTAACTTTTAGAGAGAAACTCTTTACTTTCTTCTTTTATTCGAACCTCTCTTGCCCTAGCTGCCGTCTTCTTCCTCTTTGCTCATTAATGGCTCCTAAGACTGTCACACTCACTTTTCAATTTCAAGGGTATTTAAGTAAATATGATTTATTTGAATTTTTATGATTTTTATTTGAATTTTTATCTATTTATTAATTAGATTGATTGCAATGTGATTTGATTGATTGTAGACTGGTGACTTGGTATTTTGACTTTAGCCAACCATGACCTAGAACCTTTATGCTATATTAGAATTAGATTTATTATCATTAGAATTAATTTAGATTTTATTAGTAAATTTTTAGAGTGATTAATTGATTTTTAGCCATTTTTGTCTTTTTGTGATTCTCTGAATATGTTGATTCTTGTTTGTGCTAGCAACTGGTTTAACCTTAGTGGACTTGTATAGTGGGCTTAACCATGCATTAGAATTGTTATTTTCATTTTTAGAATTTATTTTGTGCGTTAGATTATTTTTAAGGCTTTTATTTATTTATTTAGCCTTTTTTGCATGTAGGCCTTTGAGCTTTTTGACTTGGGCCCATTTCTAATTGAGTAGGAGATGGCCCAAGTGAAACCCTAACCCCTAGACACCCCCTTGGCCGCCCAACACAGCAGCACCCCCTCCTCTTTTCATCATTTGTGAAAATTTTGAGCCTCCACGAAGAAACCCTAAGATCCATCTTTCCAAAACACCTTTTTCCTTCATCCGGAGTCCGTTTCTTCCCAAACGAACTCCGTTGCACTCGTCGAGGAGAGGAGGATCTGCTGGAGCATTTCTGGAGTGGTGACGGAGAGTTTTGCTGGAGGGAAATTGGCCGACACGACAACCGAGGAGTCCCGATCATTGAGTTTTAACACTCAATAGGTAAAACACTAATCTACCATTGCAAATCTGGTTTTTTATTCATTTTTGCATCCATATAGGTGCCCTAGCCTTGCCAACGAAATTTGGTGGGATTTCGACTCCGTTTGATGGAGGTATCGAGCCCGTGTCGGTCCCTTACGACACGTGTTCGATGAAATGGCGCTTAGGATAGAAAGTTCTTGTTTTTCGTTTCTGTCTTAATGGATGTTTAGATAATATGATTTTAATAAACTTTCGTGAAGACGGTTTTGGGTTTGACATTGTTTCAGCGGCGTTTCGGGCAATGGACGCACGTGCACGGATCCCGTGCTCGAGGCCGTGCGTGCCCTGCTGTCCGCCTGTGATTTCGTGATGCACAGAGCATATTTTTGTGTGAAAATTTGTGAGCACATGGGGTCAACCTCTACACTCATGCTCGTAAAATTTCATGACTGTTCGTTGAGCGAGCGCGAAGATATCGTGCGTGCACCGCTGAGCCACTGTGCATTCAGACCTTCATTTTTGTCGCGGAAACGGACTTCGTGCGCGCACACGACGCAGGAAGACCCGTTCCAGGACCCGAAACATGTTGACCTAGACCTGGATGACCCGTAGGACAAATCCCAAGTCGCGGCGTGGACGAACAAGGGAGCAGCGAGGCCGGCACCATGCGCACGAGGGCGCGCAGGCGCGTGTGCGCGCACCAGGCCGCGCGGGTGCGTGTGTCTGCATACACTGTTTCGGGCAGCGTGTCACCCTGTCGTCATGTCCTAGACCTACCTCAGTACCCCTTCCAGCTATGTGGACAAGCACGTGGCGTTTCGTTGCGTGTGCGGCGCTCAAACGAGCAAGAACGCACGCGTACCATACGGTATCGAAAAATTCCGATACACGTTCTGTGGACACGACACAGACACGTTTTCGAACCCAAGAGTATACAAACGCATCACGTGGGTCGAGGCCAACGTGTATGCCAAGTTTTGCAGGTTCATTTGGTGTATTTTGAATTTTGGGTCGTTGGGTGAAATTGGATCGTTTTCTTTAATTTCAATTTTTAGTTGATATGTGATATTTTGATTTCCAACGTTTTAGCTTCTAAATTCTGAGTTTACAGGACTTATATGATATTTCAAATATGTGAGAACCAACTTTTGGCTTTGTTTCACAATTTTCCATCATTTATGAGTATATGTGCTTTCTATATATAGCTTTATGCATATATTTAACTATATATATATGTATATATGTATAACCCCGTTGAAACCCATTCCTAACACATATACGTGGAGAATGGGTCGAGGGGGAGTTATTCCAGATTTTAGACTTTTTAAGTATCTCGCATCATTGCGTATCTTTCCATTTGAGCTTATATATATATATATAAAAATATATATATATATATATATATATATATATATATATATAAGCTCAAAATATATATATAAGCTCAAAATATATATATATATATATATATATATATATATATATATATATATATATATATATATATATATATAAGTAGTTTCTTACTTTGTATAGATGTATATAATAGTATAGTAATTTGGGTAATACCATGATTATGTTTGAATGTTATTAATATCAGATTTTACCCTATTTTTAGTAAGCACCAGTACATACACACGCACACACCACTTTTGTTAGATTTGGGTTTTGTTTGTTTGCATATACACATGTGTGTATATACCTATATGTGTATATATATATATATATATATATATATATATATATATATATATATATATATATATAAAATATATATATATATATATATATATATATATATATATATATATATATATATATATATATATATATATATATATATATATATAATTGCTTGTTAATTCTCTTAGATTAGATTGTAGTTGTGTATATGACTATAGGAACCCTAGGACATATTTGGTTTATCATTTCGAGCTTAGTTTAGTCGAATTGGCCGACAAGTTGACCAAATTGACAAAAGTCAACTTTGGGTCAAACTTGACCCAATTCAACTCAAACGAACTCCAAATGACCTAGAATTTTGTGTACGACCTAAAAATTAGTAGACGGACCAATTGACCCAGGTTTGACCAGGTTTGACCAGCGTTGATCAGGTTTGACCAGAGTTGACCGAGGGTTGGCTTTGACCAAAATGGACCTAGAAGCATGTAGTCTTGCATTGTAGCTATTTCTCTTGATATTGTGGACTTGGTTGTGACATGTGTGTATTTTAAATAGGTTTACATTGCCCCAGTTTAGTTACACCTCATCATCAGCAGTTCGATTTGCCAGGCGAGTACATTCTCTGATCTTTTCATACTTCTTTGGATATGTTCTCTTGTTATAGACTAGTATACTTGATACTGACACGATGTTCACACGGATTAGTACCCTATGGATCTTTTCATGCGATGTTATTCCCTCGGATACATCGAGTATATCATGTTCATGTACTTTATCATGGCCATCATGTACTCCATGTATTCATATTTATCCATGTGCACTCATATGTTATTCATGTACACTCATGACCATATGAGCTCCATGTAAACAATAGTTGTTATCCATGTGCAATAACATAACATGCATTGATCCTTGTGTATTGATTGGGGACAGGGAGAGTATAGTTGGTTATGTGATCATTATCCCCAGTAGGTATCCATGTGCACTCTATAGCTGTATCCATGTACAACCCAGACCGTTTACATAACCAATTCATGCTTTGATTCACGTAGAAGGTTATATTTCTCTATTTATCATATTATATCTCAGTTTATATTCTATCTCTTGTTGACTTTTTTTACAGCGATTTATGTATAGTTTTCTATAGCTTGCTTTATATGTCCATTCCTGCTATGAACTATTGTGAGAGATATGTGCTCGTTCCGTCCTGACTGGGCATGTTGAAAATTTTACAGGTATCGATGAGGAGTAGTGCCCTACTTATTATGGCATTGGCTTAGATGACACTGGCGACGTGGACCCTCAGGAGGATCCCATAGTCGCTGAGGACTTGCCTATAGTCTAGCTGAGACTTAGTACTTTATTTGTATTTCTGTTTGAGACATTATGAGTTGTACTTGAGTTTTATTCTGGTGATTTTACACCTAGACTTTTATCTGTGACTCTCTTGAGATTCTTTCTTCTATTCTATCTTAGTATTATGATTGAGTTACTTTTATTTACTCTCCTTTCAGAGGTTATTTTAGACTGTATTAGATACTGTGACTCAGGACAGCGTTTTACCGCCGACACTGCGGCGTAGGCTGGACGTTCGTTACTTCTCATGCCCTTTTACTGGGTGCGGATCGTGACACGTTTTTAGTGGTGGCCTATGCAGGTCGACAATCACAATTTGTGTGATTCGTAGTGGTACTCGAACTAGAGTATCATTACAGCCTGCAGTAGGATATATAATATAATTTAAGGTACTCAATCACATAGGAAAACTCTTATCAAATTCTTGCTGTTAGTTGTCTCCTTTTGAAAAAAACTATCCTCCTTTGATAATTTTGCTTCTTTTTTAGAAATTGATTCCTTGTTTGATCTGTCTTCAAGATAGTTAAGGAGACACAATTTTATCTCTTCGGTCCATGCAGGACCACATTCGCATTAGTGCGATATCGTGATAGTACGACAATTTAGTTGTATTACTACGAGCCTACTATAGAGTATATGAAGTAAGGTGTTGGAATGAGAGGTACTCAATCACTATTAGAATTTTTTGAGAGATTCCTGGGACGATCCTTGAGAATCTCATTTTGAGCTTCGATTTAAATTCCTTTTTCCTTATTTTAATCCACCTTCCTCCCTTGATTCTTGTATCTTGTTTGAACTCTTTCACCAATACCCTTACCTTCTTGTGCTTAATAATGGTTAGGAAGATGGCTACACTGCTATATACTCATTGGTCAAACATATGGCTAGAAGGATTACATTAAGAAATTGGAATACACGGAGAGTTTGATTAAGTTATAAGGGTATTTTTCTAAATGGATGATTTAATGATTAGTAGTTTGTAAGTTGGGATATTACCAAGGAAATTTATCTTGAAGATTCTAAGTAGTAATCACCAGAGGATTATAAAATTATATTTTGATACTGGAGGAAAATAGTTAGAATCTATATAAATCGATTCCAGGAATTGATGTGATTCATGAATTACTGGATTATGATTATACATCTTTGAACATATATAGATTGGTTTGATAATGATAAAAAAAGGGTGGCAGTATGAACTATTGAATTGAGTCGTACAAGTTGTGATGTATATGTTTATTGAATTTAAGTGGAGGCAATGATATTAAAATTTTGGTTTAAAAGATTAGGAAGATATGAAAACGATTGTTTTGGAAAGAAAAAAATCTCAAATTTGGAATCGTGTCAATTGATTAAAGATTTAAAAATCTATTTAGATTTTGGTTTACGAAGTAGTGATTATGTTTTAATGACTTAGAAAGAGAAATTATGGTTGATAAGTGCATTAAAATACTGAGTTGTAATGCTAGATTGTCGTGATAAGCTAAGTGTCTATCTTGAGGATTATTTGAGACAAGTTGGGAGTTTTTAAAGTTATGAAGTGATATAGAATTTTATGGATTCATGATTCTTTAACTCTGGAGTTTAAAGTTGGATCGAAATGTTAAATTTTGGAAAGGTTAGTAGTAACATGATAAAAGTTACTATGAGGTTTATGAAAAGGATTTAAATATTAGTCGTGATTAGATTGGATGGCTTAGAGTGAATACAATTGAGGTAGTTATTTTGAATTTTTTTTAAAGGAATGTAATGGTAGGCCACCAAGGTAACCTTAATGAGATAGAAGTGTTCCACACTAATTGCCATATCACTCATGACTATGATAGTAGTATATACTCCAATATTGTTAGTCGTCTGCCAAACTATGGGACTGTATCTCAATCTTGACTTACTCAACCTTCCCTCAAATCTAGATTTTATTGTGACTTTCTAACCATTTGTATTTGATCGTTCCTTAACAGTATTCGCCTTTAGAACTGTGTCCCTAAATTATTTCACTGGATTCTTAATTAAATTTATTTCATGCTTCAACTTGATTTCCTTTATTCTTGTATTAGTTGTCACCTCTTGAACCCTTACCATGATACTAAAATACTTTCTGACTTAAATTCGAGATCCAACCATGACTCAATTCTTTCGACCCGACATGTGATGGTGTTCTTCTTGTTTCCTTAAATGCTGAACCTTGTACCTTATCTTGATTGCTTGACCAGCTTAGTTAAGGATCTTGGACTATTTTTTTCTTCTTCATCATTACCTCCCTTACTTATATTTTGACTACCTTATGTTGCTAATTTATCCTTAGTTTTGCAAGCTTGTCTTTTTTCGAGCTTGATCATGACATATTTTATTTGGTCGACCCACTAATATATTGTCTAATCAGAACCGGTGTATGATGGTCTGATCAACCTAGTGCACTTTGGTTCGCTTTCATATATTACTCTACATGGATGAGACTCTAGGGCATATGTCTCATCCACGACAGCTTTGGCAATTTTTCTTGAATTATTTTCGTCGTCTATGAACCACGTATTGTACTTAATAGCATCGTCTTTGAACTCTTTTTGCTTTTGTCTTTCATATATTTCAGAAAGACAAGACACTGTACTTAATAGGTCAACCCAGGGTATCACGTTTAGCTTCCTTATCAAAAGGAGGATAGTGGCTTATTTCTATATCCTCGCAGTATTCTTTAGGATTTCAATAGTGTTGAATTCTAAACCCTTGATCGCGACCAGTCGACTTGGTCATTCCTTTATCATCCAATGTTTGGAACCTTATTCAATTGAATAAATTCAATTATGACATGGATTTCAAGTATTAGATACTCGTGCCCAGACTTTAATAATCCCGTTCTCCATCTTGTCCAAACCTCGATTCATCCTGGATTTGATCAACTTAGATCATATCGAGACTAAATTTTCTTATATATATATATAGTGTGTGTGCTTGGATTTCAGTGTTATTGATAGTCGTGCTTTAAACTTTCGATTTTTATCATCTTTAGAATATTAACGCTTTATGGTTAATTTCAGTTATTTTTTTATCACCAGTATTTGTGTAGGATGATAGACTGCCTTACAACCTGATGATTTATTATTTTTTTATCTTTTCTAGAATGGCACCCATGACCAGAGTATGTCCCCAATGCACAACTGCAATTCCGGATGAGACCGAGATTGTACTTTTCCCTTCTATTGCTTAGGAGGTGTTAGTAGCCTCACCGGAGAATTTTCCTCCATCTCCTATCCTTCAGGAGAGGACTGCAGTTCAGCCGGAGACTCAGGGCCTTCCTTTGCCTCCTGGAGTGGTACCCCATGCCATTCCTGATGGAGCTCATATTTACAGACTTCTTCAGGATGTGCAGGAGGTGCAGAGACTTCAGGCTAAGCTTATGAGAGAGCAGAGTCTCAGTTTCCAACTATTATGGGATTACATGCATACGAGGGGAGAGCCTAGTCCTAAGAGAGCGAGGAGCAGTTTATATCCAGAGCCTCAGGAGTACCCAGGCTTTCAGCCTAGACCAGCCTATCCAGTTCAGATTTCTGTCCAGCAGAGGCCAATTGAGCGAGTGCCTACCTGTACTTTCTGTAAGAAGCTTGGGCACGTATGGAAGGACTGTAGGAAGAGACTAGGATTGTGCCTATTTTGTGGGTCAGCTGCACACAAGATACGAGACTGTCCTACTACACTTGCCCCTAGTCGAGGCCTACCTCCGGGAGAGAGTTCCAGCTACCAGACCTAGTAGAGGTGAATTCTTGACCTATACATTATCCTGTCTTGATGATTACTGTACCCTACCATAATGTTTGTATGCTTGATACGTTATGACTACTTTTTGATCTGGTATGACTTAAGTGGCTAGATGAGACCCCAAACTGATTACCTGCCATAATTATGTATGATATCTTTCTAACTACATGATTTAGATAAGTTTTCTTAAGACCATGATTGTTGGGGATTTGACCTAGAAGGAGTAGGATCATTTTAATTTTGAGGACGAAATTATTTTAAAGAGGGTTGATTTGTCACACTAACTTTTCAATTTCAAGGGTATTTTAGTAAATGTGATTTATTTGAATTTTTATGTTTTTTATTAATTTGATTGATTGCAGTGTGATTTGATTGGTTGTAGACTGGTGACTTGGTAGTTTGACCTTAGCCAACCATGACCTAGAACCTTTATGCTATATTAGAATTAGATATATTATCATTAGAATTAATTTAGATTTTATTAGTAAATTTTTAGAGTGATTAATTGATTTTTAGCCATTTTTGCCTTTTTGTGATTCTCTGAATATGTTGATTCTTGTTTGTGCTAGCAACTGGTTTAACCTTAGTGGACTTGTATAGGGGCCTAACCATGCATTAGAATTGTTATTTTTATTTTTAGAATTTATTTTGTGCGTTAGATTATTTTTAAGGCTTTTATTTATTTATTTAGCCTTTTTGCATGTAGGCCTTTGAGCTTTTTGACTTGGGCCCATTTCTAATTGAGTAGGAGATGGCCCAAGTGAAACCCTAACCCCTAGACACCACCTTGGCCGCCTAACACAGCAACAACCCTCCTCTTTTCATTATTTGTGAAAATTGTGAGCCTCCACGAAGAAACCCTAGGATCCATCTCTCCAAAACACCTTTTTCCTGCATCCGGAGTCCGTTTCTTCCCAAACGAACTCCGTTGCGCTCGTCGTGGAGAGGAGGATCTACTGGAGCATTTCTGTAGTGGAGATGTGTCACGACCCGCACCCACTGTGAGGGTACGAGAACGTAACAACGCCCAGCCTACGCCGCAGTGTCGGCGGTAGAACGCTGTCCTAGGTCAACATACATCTAACAATATCTATCTAAACAGTTATACTCCCCGAATGGGGTGACATAGCAATAGTAAACTCAATCACAACTAAGGAAGAGATAGCACGATATGAAATAGAACTCAAGGAATAAAATAGATAAAAGCAGTCTAAGATAATCCCAGCAATATCCAACTGTACAAGGTCTCAGATGAAAGAATATATACAATACTGAACTCCAGAAATAAATTCTAACTAGAACATGTCTCCAGACTACAATGATAAACAGCCTAACTAATCTAGTCTAGACAGTCGGGATGAAATCCTCAGCTAGAGCTGGGTCCTCCTGAGGGTCCAGCTCGCAGGTGTCATCTAAGGCTGCCCCGTAGTAAGTGTCCAGACCAGCCTCCTCCTCGTCCTCTGTAATATTTTCAACAGGTCCAGTCAGGACAGGAGCGAGTACAATACATCTCAACAGATCATAGCAGGTTAGAAAATATAGACATGCAGTAAAGTAAGATACAAGTACTGAAGGAAGTGCAGTATGTAAACAGAGAGAGAACTGTAATAGAAATATCTACTATACATAGAGAACTAGCAGTGACTAGTGAGTCAGAGTACGAGATGGCATGTAATTGGCTTAGGTTGTACATGATGAACATGAAAAGTAACAGAGTGTACATGATGGGTAAATCACATGACCATTTATACTCCCCCTACCCACAATCAATACACAAGGATCTGTTCAAGTTACGTTACGGACATGATGTTTTGGTTATACAAGAGACACATGGGCAAACATGAGCGTACATGAAAGAACATGAGAGTACATGAACGTACATATAAGAACATGAGAGAACATGAGTGTACATGAATAACGCAGATGCAAGGAATACATGATGTACATGAAACACATGTCATAAAGTATCCGATGCGCCCGCTAAGGGGGTAACATCCCAAGGAGAGATCCATATAGTACTAATCCGTGTGACCAACGTGACAGTACAAGTAAAGTAATCTACTGCAGGAAATAATTCTAAGCAGGATATGAAATGATCAGAGAATGTACTCGCCTGTAACTGAGTGTCCGATATGAAACGTACTGTCCAAGGAGTGGTGTCTGGCTCCTAATCAGAACAGCACAAGTCACAACAAGTCCAGAATATCAAAATGGAGTCCTACTATCCATTCTATATGATTCTAAGTCAATCTAGGCCAAAGTCAACTCTTGGTCAACTCTGGTCGACCCTAGAAGTCAAACTAGGTCAACCAAGTCAAACCTAAGTCAAACTAGTCTAACTAGGTCTAACAAGTCATTTCTAGGTCTAACTAGACTAATAGACACACCATAGGCCAATAGCACATACATCCATACCATACCACATATGAAAATATATGAATATCCCTATGTGCATATAGGCTAGTATCCATAGGCTTCCATATATGATACTCATACAATCACACATTTACAAGAGGGAACTAATATATATATATACACATATATAATTCACAAATTACATAACCTATGACTTATTGGAAAATTCCTACATTAGCTATGTAAGGGCACACAACTACAATAAACCTCACACATCCTTATCACCATATAAATATACCTAAGATATACAAACATAAAAAGGCATCCAAGGCATATGTGTATGTGTGTGTGTGAGATAGAGTGACAGGAAAAAGAACTAAAACAGTGAAGGAAACAATATGGGGTGTGTGGTGTCTACAAGTGTGTGTGTGTGTGGAGACAATGTGAGTGTTAGTGTGAGAGGCAATTGTGTGTGTGTGTGAAGTGAGCAATATGTGACTGTACAGTGCACCCAGGAAAAATCAGTGAAGGAAACAACATTCACTTTCCCCCCTTCCCATTCATTCTCAGCTTTTAAGTATTAAACATACAGTCAACAAAACATGTTCAAATCTCAGTTTTTGTAAAGGGTATTAACATTACAGTTTAACAACATATTAATCTCAGTTTTGGTATTAACATACTATCACCAAAACATTACAAAATCTCAGATTTTAACAGTCCAAGTAAAACCCAGGTTTGTATCCTCACACAAACTCAAGTTCTATACATTAGAACACAGTTTACAAAACAATTTTAACTCATAAATCAGTCCAGAATTTGGAATCCAGGATTTGAATCCAAACCATCTCCATATGACCCCAAAATCCACATACCAATACACAAAACACTGGTGAATATGCTAAGGATTAAAGGCTATGAATTTGACAGTTCAAACTTAGTAAAAATCCTTGTAAAATCCCATTTTAAAACTGGAAAAAAAATCAGTGTTTGTATCATGTATCAGGAAACATGGGAAAAAGGGATTCAAATCAACCAAAACTAGATTAAACATCAAACATGAGGTTGGTAATGAGTATACTCAATGAATATGCATTATACAAGTGTTTTGTGTCCACATTTGTGGACACAAACGTGTCCAGAATGCAAACAAACCCAAACGGGCAAACTGTGTGCACTGAGACTGGACAGTCTCGTGCGGGGGTGCACGCGTGTCGTGCACCCGACACAGGCTTCCCCAAGTCTCGTGTTCGAGCAAGGGGGTGCGCCTAGGATGTGTCCTCATCTGTGAGTGTCTGCATCGTGTCGAAACGTGTCGTGTCCTGAATTACAATAGCGTATCAGTGGCTAACAAGTGACAGTGCACAGATCAGTGAAATCCCCATGCGCGTCGGATTTCTCCCAAACCCGACCACGACTTGACACAAAATTTGGGGAGAGGGGTGACAGAAGGTGCCCCAACAATCTCCCAAAGTTTCGTGCCAAGAAGATTCGTGTCGTGTCCGGAATTAACCCCGTGATGCAGGGGATCACTGTAGCCCGCGCGCGCGTGTGCGCGAGGCGTGTGCACGAGTGTCGTGGGGACACGACACAAGCACAAAACTTGCTCAGAGCTCCAGAAATGGCTAAGCGACATCAAAATACAAATTTACATTCAATTAGAAATCGAAAACTGCACAGAAAGTTTCTCAGAGACAATTCATCAAACACATTCAACAGTTCACTGATACGTGTCCTGTTTGGACACGAAAGGACACGAAAACCTAGGGTTTCCTATTCCTATAGTTAGGTTAGGTCTAGGGCTTCCTATTCATGCACTTGAACCAGAATTTCATGGTGGAAATGGTGAGTTACCTCAATGTATCAAATCCCTCCAAAAGCTTAAAGAGTGGGGTTCTTCCCAATGGTGAAACTCCTCCAAATCTTCCCAAATCTGAGAATACTCATAGCCAACAGAAAATAGGAAGGATTTAGAACCCAATGCAATTTGTTTGGGTCAAAAAGGAATAAAAATGAATTTTCTAGGATTTATTGAAGATGGGGATTACCTCTTTCCAAAACTTTATCAAGAAACCTAAAGGAGGCTAGCCCTAACAACTAGGAGGGATTAAATAGGGGGGAAATCCCTAGGTTCAGCTAGGGATGGCTGACCACTTGGTCTTGGGTTAGGGTTGAGCTAGGTTTGAGTCCAATCTAGCTAAGTCACAATAATGACTTGTGAAACCACAAGCCATTCACCAACTCAAATGATTTCTAACATTCTAATTCTAGTTCTATGAATCACTAACCACTAACTTGAGTCACACTAGGTTAGACTAGGGTCACTTGACCTAACCAAGCTCAACTAACTATGGTTAGTTCCTAGGTTAGTCTACAAGAGTCAAAACTGACCAAAATCAAACCAGTCCAAATAAATCCAAAATAAATTCTAAAAATTCCCATAAATTCTAATTAATAATAATAAATTTTATTTAATAAATAATAATCCCAAATAATTCTTAAAATTATAAAAATGACTAAAATACCCCTCAGTCTGGAAATGAACACTAGCAAGACACCAAATCATAAGTCATGAATTTAAATAGTTTAAAAATAATTAAAAATCACTAAAAATCATAACATGAAATAAATACCATTAAACAATAATTATAATTACAAATTTTAAAATTACCCTCTTCTGAAAAACTGGGTGTTACAATCCTACCCACCTTATAAAAATTTTGTCCTCGAAATTAAAATGGTAGTAGTCATTCTAGGTCATACACCCCACAATCAAAGTCTCAAACATACCGTCAGATAATCATATGCGTCTGTCCAAAATCATGATACTCAGAATCTTCGTCGTGCTAGTGAGCATGGCTACGATAATCACAGAGTCCTTGACTAAGGTACGTATCCTTAGGTTCATGGTATTTAAAATTTTCGCATTGCCGCATGCGACGGCGAAAACCTTAAATTCCCATACCCGAAAAATACATCCAAAATCTGACTATATGTCCTCACTATGCCAACTAACATGACCATCGAAGATTCTAGATCCCATAACTGAGGTGACCTAGCCCATATGATTTTCTCAGAAGAAAAACAAACATAACGAAACACCAGATCAAACTTATCAACAATGAGGAAGCAGATATAAATAGATGGAATAGAATTTCAGGATAGGTATAATGAGACAAGGTAGAATGGAATCGAGAAGATCAGAACCTGCTAGCACCTCTCCTACTGCCTGAGCATCCTCAAGTGTCATGGCGTAAGCTCGTCCTTGCTGGCCTCCCCTGGCCTGCTGCTGATGCTGTGCGAACCTCTGTTGCTGAGTCTGCAATATTGGTCCTCTCTGTTGTCCTGCCGGAGCCCTAGCTCCTGCTCCCTGAGCTGTCCGTCCCGCAGACTTGGGACACTCTCTCAACTGATGATCTGATGATCCGCAGAGTAGACACTTGCCTAGCCTCAGCCGGCATTCACCCCAATCGTGCCCTGGTTTCTTACAGAAGGGGCAAAAGATAACATGCTGCTGCCTCTGCTGCTGCTGCTGTCTCTGCTGGAATAGCTGCGGCTGGAACTGCCTCGGCTGCTGGTGCTGAAGGTGAGGCTTCTTGGCCTGGCCTCCGCTGCTGCTGCCCCCGACTGGGTCTCGCCCCCTCTTGAGCCTAAGCTCAAGATCATCCTCTGCTAGCAAGGCTCCCGTCAAGATCTCCTCGAACGTAGCATCCCTGCTGCCCTTGGTCAGGGACTTGACCTCCTTGACTAGGCCCTTCCGGAACCTCTGGGCCTTCGCCGTCTCGCTCAGACCCTCAACAAACCTGCCGAGACGGCCAAACTCTCCCGCATACTCCTCAACAGAGAGGCTCCCCTGGACCAAGCTCTCAAACTGCGTCTCCAAGGCTCTGACTGCCGAATCTGGGAAGAACTTCTTCTTGAAGAAGCCCCTGAACTGCTCCCAAGTCTGCCCCGGTACCCCCACCCTGGGGTCCGACTGATACCAGGTGCGAGCAAGATCTCGCATCCGGCTAGCTGCGGCCTCGATCTGAAGGTCTGCTGGAATCCTGGCCAGGCGGAAGATCTCCTCTATATGCTCGATCCACTCATCGGCATATATGATCCCCTCTGTCCCCAGAAAGTCTCTGGGGCTCATCTTCTGAAACTGCTCGATCCCCGGTGTCTTCGGCTGCTGTACCACCGGTCGAGCTGCGGCTGTCGTGACGGCCAACTCCATGCCTCTGTCCTGTCGAGCCTGCTGTCGGTCCATGAACTGCTGGAAATATGCGAACATCTGAGCTGCGTCCACATGTCCTGGAGGCGGTGGCGGCTGGAAAGGATCCTCTGGAAAGACCGGGTCCTGCCTCCCAGTCGGTGGATGCATACCCCCTGCTGTGGCTGCCGAGGTCTCAACACGAGCTGAGGTGACAAGAGCTGCAGTCCCCTGGCCTCGCCGTGCTGGCTGAGAGGTAGCAGTCCCCTCTATAGCATCCTCATGGATGGCACGCTGCGATCGAGTCTCTACCATCCTGAAGATAGACAAACAAGAGTATCAATTTCTGAGAGAGAAGCGAAATAACAAAGGCGGACAATTATAATTCGAAGGATCAGCTGACAAAAGGATTTAGATGGCAATAAAAGGAATTTTCCTAAAGTGATTGAGTATCTTAAAATTAATATCCTATATCCTACTGCAAGCTGTAGTGATACTCTAATTCGAATACCACTACACTTCTAGTCGAGACCTGCATGGGCCACCACTAAAAACGTGTCACGACCCGCACCCACTGTGAGGGTACGAGAACGTAACAACGCCCAGCCTACGCCGCAGTGTCGGCGGTAGAACGCTGTCCTAGGTCAACATACATCTAACAATATCTATCTAAACAGTTATACTCCCCGAATGGGGTGACATAGCAATAGTAAACTCAATCACAACTAAGGAAGAGATAGCACGATATGAAATAGAACTCAAGGAATAAAATAGATAAAAGCAGTCTAAGATAATCCCAGCAATATCCAACTGTACAAGGTCTCAGATGAAAGAATATATACAATACTGAACTCCAGAAATAAAGTCTAACTAGAACATGTCTCCAGACTACAATGATAAACAGCCTAACTAATCTAGTCTAGACAGTCGGGATGAAATCCTCAGCTAGAGCTGGGTCCTCCTGAGGGTCCAGCTCGCAGGTGTCATCTAAGGCTGCCCCGTAGTAAGTGTCCAGACCAGCCTCCTCCTCGTCCTCTGTAATATTTTCAACAGGTCCAGTCAGGACAGGAGCGAGTACAATACATCTCAACAGATCATAGCAGGTTAGAAAATATAGACATGCAGTAAAGTAAGATACAAGTACTGAAGGAAGTGCAGTATGTAAACAGAGAGAGAACTGTAATAGAAATATCTACTATACATAGAGAACTAGCAGTGACTAGTGAGTCAGAGTACGAGATGGCATGTAATTGGCTTAGGTTGTACATGATGAACATGAAAAGTAACAGAGTGTACATGATGGGTAAATCACATGACCATTTATACTCCCCCTACCCACAATCAATACACAAGGATCTGTTCAAGTTACGTTACGGACATGATGTTTTTGGTTATACAAGAGACACATGGGCAAACATGAGCGTACATGAAAGAACATGAGAGTACATGAACGTACATGTAAGAACATGAGAGAACATGAGTGTACATGAATAACGCAGATGCAAGGAATACATGATGTACATGAAACACATGTCATAAAGTATCCGATGCGCCCGCTAAGGGGGTAACATCCCAAGGAGAGATCCATATAGTACTAATCCGTGTGACCAACGTGACAGTACAAGTAAAGTAATCTACTGCAGGAAATAATTCTAAGCAGGATATGAAATGATCAGAGAATGTACTCGCCTGTAACTGAGTGTCCGATATGAAACGTACTGTCCAAGGAGTGGTGTCTGGCTCCTAATCAGAACAGCACAAGTCACAACAAGTCCAGAATATCAAAATGGAGTCCTACTATGCATTCTATATGATTCTAAGTCAATCTAGGCCAAAGTCAACTCTTGGTCAACTCTGGTCGACCCTAGAAGTCAAACTAGGTCAACCAAGTCAAACCTAAGTCAAACTAGTCTAACTAGGTCTAACAAGTCATTTCTAGGTCTAACTAGACTAATAGACACACCATAGGCCAATAGCACATACATCCATACCATACCACATATGAAAATATATGAATATCCCTATGTGCATATAGGCTAGTATCCATAGGCTTCCATATATGATACTCATACAATCACACATTTACAAGAGGGAACTAATATATATATATACACATATATAATTCACAAATTACATAACCTATGACTTATTGGAAAATTCCTACATTAGCTATGTAAGGGCACACAACTACAATAAACCTCACACATCCTTATCACCATATAAATATACCTAAGATATACAAACATAAAAAGGCATCCAAGGCATATGTGTATGTGTGTGTGTGAGATAGAGTGACAGGAAAAAGAACTAAAACAGTGAAGGAAACAATATAGGGTGTGTGGTGTCTACAAGTGTGTGTGTGTGTGGAGACAATGTGAGTGTTAGTGTGAGAGGCAATTGTGTGTGTGTGTGAAGTGAGCAATATGTGACTGTACAGTGCACCCAGGAAAAATCAGTGAAGGAAACAACATTCACTTTCCCCCCTTCCCATTCATTCTCAGCTTTTAAGTATTAAACATACAGTCAACAAAACATGTTCAAATCTCAGTTTTTGTAAAGGGTATTAACATTACAGTTTAACAACATATTAATCTCAGTTTTGGTATTAACATACTATCACCAAAACATTACAAAATCTCAGATTTTAACAGTCCAAGTAAAACCCAGGTTTGTATCCTCACACAAACTCAAGTTCTATACATTAGAACACAGTTTACAAAACAATTTCAACTCATAAATCAGTCCAGAATTTGGAATCCAGGATTTGAATCCAAACCATCTCCATATGACCCCAAAATCCACATACCAATACACAAAACACTGGTGAATATGCTAAGGATTAAAGGCTATGAATTTGACAGTTCAAACTTAGTAAAAATCCTTGTAAAATCCCATTTTAAAACTGGAAAAAAATCAGTGTTTGTATCATGTATCAGGAAACATGGGAAAAAGGGATTCAAATCAACCAAAACTAGATTAAACATCAAACATGAGGTTGGTAATGAGTATACTCAATGAATATGCATTATACAAGTGTTTTGTGTCCACATTTGTGGACACAAACGTGTCCAGAATGCAAACAAACCCAAACGGGCAAACTGTGTGCACTGAGACTGGACAGTCTCGTGCGGGGGTGCACGCGTGTCGTGCACCCGACACAGGCTTCCCCAAGTCTCGTGTTCGAGCAAGGGGGTGCGCCTAGGATGTGTCCTCATCTGTGAGTGTCTGCATCGTGTCGAAACGTGTCGTGTCCTGAATTACAATAGCGTATCAGTGGCTAACAAGTGACAGTGCACAGATCAGTGAAATCCCCATGCGCGTCGGATTTCTCCCAAACCCGACCACGACTTGACACAAAATTTGGGGAGAGGGGTGACAGAAGGTGCCCCAACAATCTCCTAAAGTTTCGTGCCAAGAAGATTCGTGTCGTGTCCGGAATTAACCCCGTGATGCAGGGGATCACTGTAGCCCGCGCGCGCGTGTGCGCGAGGCGTGTGCACGAGTGTCGTGGGGACACGACACAAGCACAAAACTTGCTCAGAGCTCCAGAAATGGCTAAGCGACATCAAAATACAAATTTACATTCAATTAGAAATCGAAAACTGCACAGAAAGTTTCTCAGAGACAATTCATCAAACACATTCAACAGTTCACTGATACGTGTCCTGTTTGGACACGAAAGGACACGAAAACCTAGGGTTTCCTATTCCTATAGTTAGGTTAGGTCTAGGGCTTCCTATTCATGCACTTGAACCAGAATTTCATGGTGGAAATGGTGAGTTACCTCAATGTATCAAATCCCTCCAAAAAGCTTAAAGAGTGGGGTTCTTCCCAATGGTGAAACTCCTCCAAATCTTCCCAAATCTGAGAATACTCATAGCCAACAGAAAATAGGAAGGATTTAGAACCCAATGCAATTTGTTTGGGTCAAAAAGGAATAAAAATGAATTTTCTAGGATTTATTGAAGATGGGGATTACCTCTTTCCAAAACTTTATCAAGAAACCTAAAGGAGGCTAGCCCTAACAACTAGGAGGGATTAAATAGGGGGGAAATCCCTAGGTTCAGCTAGGGATGGCTGACCACTTGGTCTTGGGTTAGGGTTGAGCTAGGTTTGAGTCCAATCTAGCTAAGTCACAATAATGACTTGTGAAACCACAAGCCATTCACCAACTCAAATGATTTCTAACATTCTAATTCTAGTTCTATGAATCACTAACCACTAACTTGAGTCACACTAGGTTAGACTAGGGTCACTTGACCTAACCAAGCTCAACTAACTATGGTTAGTTCCTAGGTTAGTCTACAAGAGTCAAAACTGACCAAAATCAAACCAGTCCAAATAAATCCAAAATAAATTCTAAAAATTCCCATAAATTCTAATTAATAATAATAAATTTTATTTAATAAATAATAATCCCAAATAATTCTTAAAATTATAAAAATGACTAAAATACCCCTCAGTCTGGAAATGAACACTAGCAAGACACCAAATCATAAGTCATGAATTTAAATAGTTTAAAAATAATTAAAATTACTAAAAATCATAACATGAAATAAATACCATTAAACAATAATTATAATTACAAAATTTTAAAATTACCCTCTTCTGAAAAACTGGGTGTTACAAGATGGAGGGTTTTTCTGGAGGGAAATCGGCCGACACGACAACCGAGGAGCCCCGATCATTGAGTTTTGACACTCAATAGGTAAAACCCTAATCTACCATTGCAAATCAGGTTTTTTTTTCCTTCATTTTTGCATCCATATAGGTGCCGTAGCTGTAACGCTCCAGTCCCAAAATACTAAGGACTAGGTACGTATCCATGCCAGCTGCATACATACGAAGTATACTCCAATATATGGAAACTCGTATGTATACATAAGATGTAACATGTAGTAGAACCATAATAACTAAATCTCATCCACTAGATAAATAAATGATATAAAATCAACTTTTGAATTTGTCATGAATACAATCGTTGGATGGAGACAAAGTCCACTACCAACTATCTCAAATAAAATGTACAAAAAGTGATTGATAAAATAACGAGACGAACCAAGCGTAATCGTCTTCGAAAGAATGGAGAAGATCACGGCCTTGGCTAGAACACCTGCAGAATCACAGAAGCACACACCTGGAGAGATAACCAGGTCCTCAGAGGGACGTAACAAGATACATAAAGAATATGTCATAATAAACTGAATATATAATATGTCACAAACCGAAATAAGTGACAAGACGACAATAAGGTAATCTAACCGTACTATAGTGTTTATGCAGTTAAGAACAAACCTCCAATGCATGGGCACTCTGGCTCAGTAGCAGTAATCTCAGGTATGGCCCATCAGGATACCAGGGACCTCAAAGCATAACATCCATCGAATGTCAGAGGCCAGCAGTAAATCAGTATCAGGATCCAGGACCGTATCTCCCGCGGAGATAACCGGCAATAGGGAAGTGCATACTTGGCCCATACGTCAAGGAACTGTTCTTCCCACCCAATGCCTAACAGAGTCACCTCCATGTCTCATATACCTCTACTAACTGCTATGTCTCCTAACATGCCTCTATTAGCAGTTAGTCCTAACGCATGCGCATGGGGGATCAGTCCACACACAAGAACCTCTACATGCTACTCATCTCACACATCCTCGTGGTACAACTGTGTCAAGGTATATGCAATACACTACAGACGGTAGTCCCTTAACTCTAGGTTCACATGCAATTAAAGGATAATAACAAAGTAAATTAATAATCACTGAACAGGCAGTAAATCAGGAACTGTAAGAACCAAAAATAAAGAACAGTGATATATAAAAAATGCAGACTGAATATAAACAGTTTAATGGAAAGGTATCTTGCCTACGGGTGGTGCAAGAAGTAACAAAATCCAACAATCAGAATTGTCAACGCGAAAGTCAAAATCCATAAGAAGCTTCGGATGCTGAAACAACATCACGAACGAGTTTGGAATAAAAGATATACCTAGGAAACGCCTGTCCAAAAGTTAAATTCTGGAACAGGGGCAAAATCATAATTTTGGGTCAAATGATGTCCGCCGTTGGACCCGCTTTGCACCAAAATGTGTGCCAGAACCTACGGTCTCTAAAGTCATCAAACTACATATCAACGGATTTGTTTTGATGAGACGAACCCAACTGTATGTGTAATTTTGGATTCCGGTGGGCTGTGCACAAATCGTCCGTTGAGCGGGATTGTGGGCCCGCCAAAATAGCGTCCCGATCAACGGTCTCAGAATCGGACCAAACTTGGCTCACAAAACCAAAAATATATTTCGAGTCCAATGGCGCAAGTTTCATCGCGATATGATGAGTGTGCACAAAGTTGTGACTTCATTTGCAAAGTGTCGATACGGGGGTATCTCGAAGGATACGCATTGATTTCGTCGTGCACATGCAACGAAATCGGGTTCCGTCAGTTCCCACACGTCGACAACATCCATATGCACCTTACGATGTGTATAGTGTGCGACCACGTCGCCCGGTTTGTCGGGGCACACGCCGTATCAGGTGTTTTTCTACTTTTTGAAAACAGAAATTACAATTTTTTGAAAAACTTTAACAACGTGTAACTTTCTACATACTAGATGAAAAAGTGAATCCAAAAGGTACGTTACAATCTCGGTTAGGTTGTCTTTGACTGTCTTCAATTAGTTTTTACGAAAGCTTAATGGACAGCAAGAAAAGTGGCCGACATGTTGGTGTTTCAAAACAGTTTTTAATATTCAGAAAAGTGGGGTTTTCTCCAACTTCGTCTCAATTTTTCGAGCAATTTGGATGGCCATGTCAAAATCCATCTAGGGGATCTCAAAGAGGGTCAAGTCTACTTTCCAGAACATTTTACGGATCGAAAATCGGAGTTACGAGCAAAAAGTTACGTCGTAGGGAAGTAGGGTACATTGAGTGGGAAAACTGCTCCGTGGGTGACGAGAGGCTGACTTCCGATGCTTCGTTCGTCGTGCACACAAATCCGTTGCTTGTGAAACGAACTCGTAGGCGAAGAGGGTATGTTCTGCTACAATTTTTGTTTTGGAAGTTTAGGGTTTTGAGGTTTGTGGAAAAAGTTACATATATAACAAGTTGTAACAAAAACCTAATACAAATAGATTTAGAACTAAAGGGGGTCCCACGTTTTTGGCTTATTTGCGTGAGCTTGCTGCTTTTAGCAGCAAGCAAATGAGGGGGCCCGCCCACTTTAGGTGGGTGGGTTAATTCCTTTTCTTTTTCTTTTTCTTTTCTTTTCCTTTTTCTTTTCTTATTCCTTTTTCTTTTCTTATTCTTTAATCATTTCTTTTCTAAATCTTTTCAAAATTTATAAATATATAACCAAAAGTTATTTAAATACAAATAACACTTTAAATATCATATATCCAAATATTTAATATATATAATTATACCTACATATATATATATATAAAATTCATCTTATAATAAATCAATCTCAATAATAATAATAATAATATCTAAATAGAATGAACATATTTTAATCTCCATGAAATAACTTAAATTATAATAAAATAATAATAATCGTCCCAATGGGTGAACTTTACCTGCTCACCCATGTGTGGGTCCAAAAAATTATACCATCTTGTAAAACATTATTTTATTAATAAAATATAAATTTTGTACCAAAAGTCAATAAATATTCAACAAGTCTCAAAATTATTTAAAAATATTAGTACACACATGAAATATTCCTACATGGCCATCTTGGTCCCACCACATGCCTACATGGGCTTAAATTTGGTCCGGACCCAGTTCGGACTGGTTTGGCCCAACCGGATCATCTAAAAATCAATATATAAAATAATATTTAATTAAAATAATTTAAATAAGTTCATTCACAACTTGGCCTGATTTTCCTAGTTTGGACATTACTATGGCTAGGCTTCCCACGGCATGGCTAGTACACTAGTCAAGGCACACTGCTACACCTTTCGTGCCAAAATTTATGGTAGTCTAGTGCTCCAAAACTCAACAATGGCTAAGGTCATTTTTAATAATCAATAAAAACAATAAATTGTATAAATTAAATTTGAAGTCCATTAAAATAATAAAAATAATTTTAAAAAATATAAGGGTTTTACATCCTACCCAACTTACAAGAATTTCGTCCTCGAAATTTAGGATTAATAGGGTAGATAGAGTTGAGGGATAGGAAGAGTTCGTCAATACTAAAAATGCAATTAAATTTGGTGGAGGCGATAAAACGACGTTCAACACAACCATGCATTTGAAAATTATGGAGTCGATATATACAAAAATATATCATGGTTATGGAATTGAATAAGGATCGCTAGTGGAGGTAACAAACTTTTGAACATCCAATTTAGAAGAACAGTAAGGAAATGGGTAGACCAAAGAAAATAAATTAGACATTTGGGAGACGTGGTTCCTAGAGAGAAACTGGAGACTAATCGTCTCGATTGAGAGTTTGATTTAAGTGAATAATTAGAATCATTCTCGAGTGCTCGAGAACATTGGAAGGGCACGATAATAATTCTAGGGTTGAGAAATGAAGAGTAGTTAAAGGCGAGGATATAGCCACATGAGTCGGTCGGTGGCTATCTACATTTGTGTATAATTAATCTATTGGGCAACAAGAGATGATACCTTGAGTCTATCTTAGCAAGCACAGTGCCTTGTCTTTCCATAATAAGTAAAAGACAAGAACAACAAAGGTTTCAAAGACGGTGTTATATATTGAGTACGAATTACGGGGTTCATAGGCGGCAAAAAATAATTCAAAAGAGAATTGTCAAGGTGGTCGCGGATGAGACTCCAAGGCAAGTTTACTATGTCTCCATCCACGTAGAATAATATGTGATAAGCGAACCAAAGTGTAATAGGTTGATCAGACCATCATGCATCGGTTCTGATTAGACAATATGTTAGTGGGTGCACCCAATAAATATGTCATGATCAAGCTTGATAACGAAATAAGCTTGCAAAACTGAAGCTACATTAGCAGCATGAGATATGCAGTATATGAGCAAGGGAGGTACTGATGAAGGAATTTTAAATAGTCCAAGATCTTTTAAAATCAAGGCTCGCCCGAAGTTTGGGCCTATATAGTTGTCTTGGTTGACTAGCTAAGTTAGGGTCCTCTGAACTTATAGTCTAAGCAAACTTATCCATATGGGTCACAAGGACAAGATTTTGTTAGGCCGTGAGGTATTCTACCCAACTTACAAGAGTTAAACTAGTAATGGGATGAGACAATTGGTTAAGCAATCAAGATAAAGTATAAATTTAAGCATTTAAGGAATTTAGTAGAACACAATCACATATCGGGTCGAAAGAATTGAATCGAGGTTGAATCCCTATCCGTGGTCGAAAACATATCGATATCATGGTAAAGATTTTAGTTTGGCCATTTTGACCATAAGGTCATATCAAGAAATAGAGTACAAGGAGATGGATTTCGGTGGGACATGATATGTCTACAGGAAGGTGGACTTGTCTAGGTCTTCTATGTGAAATTTGTTGGGAGGAAAAGTGTAGTGTTGTACTCCAAATATACAAGTCACGGTAAGGGATGCCAGAAGATCAAAAATAGAAAGCGAAAGTTCACGAGGTGATAATTAATGCACAAAAATAAAGAAGATCAAGTTAAAGCATGAAATAATATTAATTAAAGAATCCAGTAAAAATATTTTAGGAACACAATTCCGGAGAGAAGATAGTCTCCTAGATGAATACAGTTAAGGAACCATTAACTCATTATTTAAATTGCAAAGGGGTTAGAAGGTCGCAATTAAAAGATCTAGAATTAAAAGAAGGTCGAGTAAGCCGAGGTGGAAATACAGTCACATAGCTGGGTAGATGACTAACAACACTTGTGTATATACTACTATCATGGTCATGGGTGACATGGCAATTAGTGTGGAATACTCAGTAGGATTATCTTGGGGCCTACCATTAAAATTTAACTCAAGTATCCTCCAAAAGTTTCAAAAATAAACTTTCAAAACTAAACTACCAAAATTTGTATTCACTCCAAGCCGTTCAAATTCATCATAAAAATTTAAATCACTCTCATAAATCTCAATGCAAAATTTTATCACGTTATTACTAACCTTTTCCAAAATTAACGTTTAAATTCAACTATTTAACTCAAGAGTTCATAATTTACGGATCCATAAAAATTTCACAATCAATCAAAAAAAAAATTAACACTCTAAAATTTTCAAATAACTCATAATAAAACTCTTAGCATATTAAAAGCAATCAAAAAAAAATTAAGCTCCATGCTCTCATAAATTTTAACTTCTATTCATGCTAAGTTATTCCAACAAAATCACAACTTTTTAAATGGTAACTTCCTTTAATCAATCAAAATAACTTTCCATCACATCCTTCGAAATTCTCCCAAAAATTTTAATATTAGCAATCACTCATTAAACTAAATTTTCAAACAATCTTATCAGTCATAAAATAAACAGAAAATAATTTTACGAAATTTGATATCCAAATTCACAATTTTGTTTTTTCAAAAGAACCCGAAATCTAAATAGATTTGTAATTCCTCAATCATAGGAACAATTTAAAATAAAATTTTCAAAATTGTTTTCATAGCCTTTAAATATTTTAAACCAAAATTTATCATCATTACTTCCACTTAAAATTCAAAATTTACTAAACACGAAAATCGCAAGCTGTATGACGCAAATTTAAATAATTTCTATAACCACATTTGAAATCTAAGATCATTTTCAAATCCAATTTATAACTGTTCAAAGGTGTATAGCTATAATCCAATAATTCATAAACATCAAAACTCGAAAATCAAATAAATTTATATTTGTTCAAAGATGTATATCTACCACCCAAAAATTATAAATATCACAATTCGAAAATCAAATCAATTTTATATCTGTTCAAAGATGTATAGCTATAACCCCATAATTCATAAATATCAAAACTCAAAATCCAATCAATTTCATAAATCAATGGTATAAAGATTCTAGCTATATTTTTTTTCTCCTTCCTGCAGTATCAATCCTATGGTGTTTACTAATTAGAAATCTCAAGATTAAAACTTTCCGTAGAAATATCCTACTTTACAAATTACTAATCATTAAAACACACTTTAAAGAAAAAACCTTACTAACTCAATTAGAGTCTTTAAATGTATTCCAATTGCCAATATAACCTTTCTAGCCATGTGTTTGACCTATGAGCATATACTAGTGTGGTCATCTTCCTAGTTGACAATAAGCACGAAAATAAGAATCAACGGTAGAAAGGAATCAAGCAAGATGTAATTCAAGGAAGTCGAACGAGAATTCAAAATTTGAAGTCAAGGGAAGAGGTCAAGCTGTATGGATGAGATTCCTAGATTCTAATCCTATGTTGCAGGCTCACATTGGTACAATTATGTAACCAAAGTGACAAATTCGACCTGCATGGGCTCCCACAAAAACATTTAACGCCCCAGTCCCAAAATACTTAGGACTAGGTACGTATCCATGCCAGCTGCATACATACGAAGTATACTCCAATATATGGAAACTCGTATGTATACAGAAGCTGTAACATGCAGTAGAACCATAATAACTAAATCTCATCCACTAGATAAATAAATGATATAAAATCAACTTTTAAATTTGTCATGAATACAATCGTTGGATGGAGACAAAGTCAACTACCAACTATCTCAAATAAAATGTACAAGAAGTGATTGATAAAATAACGAGACGAACCAAGCGTAATCGTCTTCGAAAGAATGGAGAAGATCATGGCCTTGGCTAGAACACCTGCAGAATCACAGAAGCACACACCTGGAGAGATAACCAGGTCCTCAGAGGGTCGTAACAAGATACATAAAGAATATGCCATAATAAACTGAATATATAATATGTTACAAACCGAAATAAGTGACAAGACGACAATAAGGTAATCTAACCGTACTATAGTGTTTATGCAGTTAAGAACAAACCTCCAACGCATGGGCACTCTGGCTCAGTAGCAGTAATCTCAGGTATGGCCCATCAGGATACTAGGGACCTCAAAGCATAACATCCATCGAATGTCAGAGGCCAGCAGTAAATCAGTATCAGGATCCAGGACCGTATCTCCCGCGGAGATAACCGGCAATAGGGAAGTGCATACTTGGCCCATACGTCAAGGAACTGTTCTTTCCACCCAATGCCTAACAGAGTCACCTCCATGTCTCATATACCTCTACTAACTGCTAAGTCTCCTAACATGCCTCTATTAGCAGTTAGCCCTAACGCATGCACATGGAGGATCAGTCCACACACAAGAACCTCTACATGCTACTCATCTCACACATCCTCGTGGTACAACTGTGTCAAGGTATATGCAATACATTACAGACGGTAGTCCCTTAACTCTAGGTTCACATGCAATCAAAGGATAATAACAAAGTAAATTAATAATCACTGAACAGGCAGTAAATCAGGAACTATAAGAACCAGAAATAAAGAACAGTAATATATAAAAAAATGCAGACTAAATATAAACAGTTTAATGGAAAGGTATCTTGCCTGCGGGTGGTGCGAGAAGCAGCAAAATCCAACAATCAGAATTGTCAACACGAAAGTCAAAATCCACAAGAAGCTCCGGATGCTGAAACAAACATCACGAACGAGTTGGGAATAAAAGATATACCGAGAAAACGCCTGTCCAAAAGTTAAATTCTAGAATAGGGGCAAAATCGTAATTTTGGGTCAAAATAATGTCCGCTGTTGGACCCGCTTTGCACCGAAATACGTACCAGAACCTACGGTCTCTAAAGTCATCAAACTATATATCAATGGATTTGTTTCGATGAGACGAACCCAACGATATGTCCAATTTTGGATTCCGGTGGGCTGTGCACAAAATCGTCCGTTGAGTGGGATTGTGGGCCCGCCAAAATAGCGTCCCGATCAACGGTCTCAGAATCGGACCAAACGTGGCTTACAGGACCAAAAATATATTTCGAGTCCAATGGCACATGTTTCATCGCGATATGATGAGTGTGCACAAAGTTGTGACTTAATTTGCAAAGTGTCGATACGGGGGTATCTCGACGGATACGCATTGATTTTGTCGTGCACATGCAACAAAATTGGGTTCCGTCAGTTCTCACACGTCGACAACATCCATACGCGCCTTTCGATGCGTATAGTGCGTGACCATGTCGCCCGGTTTGTCAGGGTACACGCCGTTTTGGGTGTTTTTCCACTTTTTGAAAACAGAAATTACAATTTTTCGGAAAAATTTAACAACGTGTAACTTTCTACATACTAGATGAAAAAGTGAATCCAAAAGGTGCGTTCCAATCTCGGTTAGGTTGTCTTTGACTGCCTTCAATTAGTTTTTATGAAAGCTTAATGGACAGCAAGAAAAGTGGACGACAAGTTGGTGTTTCAAAACAGTTTTTAATATTCAGAAAAGTGGGTTTTTCTCCAACTTCGTCTCGATTTTTCGAGCAAGTTGGATGGCCATGTCAAAATCCATCTAGGGGATCTCGAAGAGGGTGAAGTCTACTTTCCAGAATATTTTACGGATCAGAAATTGGATTTACGAGCAAAAAGTTATGTCGTAGGGAAGTAGGGTACCTTGAGTGGGAAAACTGCTCCGTGGGTGACGAGGGGCTGACTTCCGATGCTCCGTTCGTCGTGCACACAAATCCGTTGCTGGTGAAACGAACTCGTAGGTGAAGAGGGTATGTTCTGCTACAATTTTCGTTTTGGAAGTTTAGGATTTTGAGGTTTGTGGAAAAAGTTACATATATAACAAGTTGTAACAAAAGCCTAATACAAATAGATTTAGAACTAAAGGGGGTCCCACGTTTTTGGCTTGTTTGCGTGAGCTTGCTGCTTTTAGCAGCAAGCAAATAAGGGGGGCCCGCCCACTTTAGGTGGGTGGGTTAATTCCTTTTCTTTTTCTTTTTCTTTTTCTTTTCCTTTTTCTTTTCTTATTCTTTTTTCTTTTCTTATTCTTTAATCATTTCTTTTCTAAATCTTTTCAAACTTTATAATTATATAACCAAAAATTATTTAAATACAAATAACATTTTAAATATCACATATCCAAATATTTAATATATTTAATTATACCTACATATATATATATATATATATATATATATATATATATATATATATATATATATATATATATAAAATATATATATATATATATATATATATATATATATATATATATATAAGTTTATCTTACAATAAATCAATCTCAATAATAATAATAATAATATCTAAATAGAATGAACATATTTTAATCTCCATGAAATAACTTAAATTATAATAAAATAATAATAATCGTTCCAATGGGTGAACTTTACCTGCTCACCCATGTGTGGATCTAGAAAATTATACCATCTTATAAAATATTATTTTATTAATAAAATATAAATTTTGTACCAAAAGTCAATAAATATTCAACAAGTCTCAAAATTATTTAAAAATATTAGTACACACATGAAATATTCCTACATGGCCATCTTGGTCCCACCACATGCCTACATGGGCTTAAATTTGATTCGGACACAGTTCGGACTGGTTTGGCCCAACCGGGTCATCTAAAAATCAATATATAAAATAATATTTAATTAAAATAATTTAAATAAGTTCATTCACAACTTGGCCTGGTTTTCCTAGTTTGGATATTACTATGGCTAGGCTTCCCACGACATGGCTAGTAGACTAGTCAAGGCACATTGCTACAACTTTCGTGCCAAAATTCATGGTAGTCTAGTGCTCCAAAACTCAACAATGGCTAAGGTCATTTTTAATAATCAATAGAAATAATAAATTGTATAAATTAAATTTGAAGTCTATTAAAATAATAAAAATAATTTAAAAAAAATAGGGGTTTTACACTAGCCTTGCCCACGAAATTTGGTGGGATTTTGACTCTGTTTGATGGAGGTATCGAGCCCGTGTCGGTCCCTTACGGCACGTATTCGACGAAATGCCGCTTAGGATAGAAAGTTATTGTTTTTCGTTTCTATCTTCATGTATGTTTAGATAATATGATTTTAATAAACTTTCGTGAAGACAATTTTGGGTTTGACATCGTTTCAGCGGCGTTTCGGACAACGGACGCACGTGCACGGATCCCGTGTACGAGGCCGTGCGTGCCCTGCTGCCCGCGTGTGATTGCGCGATGCATAGAGCGTATTTTTGTGTGCAAATTTGTGAGCACGTGGGGGCAACCTCTGTCCTCATGCTCGTAAAATTTTACGACTGTTCGTTGAGCGAGCGCGGAGATATCGCGCGTGCACCGCTCAGCCACTGTGCATTCAGACCTTCATTTTTGTCGCGGAAATGGACTTCGTGCGCTCACACGACGCAGCGAAGACCTGTTCCAGGACCCAGAACATGTTTGCCTAGACCTAGACGACCCGTAGGACGAATTCCAAGTTGCAGTGTGGCCGGACGAGGGAGCAGCGAGGCCGGTACCACGCGCACGAGGGTGCGCGGGCGCGCGCGCGCAGCAGGCCGCGCGGGTGCGTGGGTCTGCCTGCACTGTTTTGGGCAGTGTATCGCCATGTCATCGTGTCCTAGACCTACCCCAGGACCCCCCAGCTATGTGCACAAGCACGTGGCATTTCGTTGCGTGTGCGGCGCTCAAACGAGCGAGAACGCACGCGTACCACGCGATATTGGAAAATTCCGATATGCGTTCTGTGGACACGACACGGACACATTTTCGAACCCGAGAGTATACGAACGCATCACGTGGGTCGAGGCCAACATGTATGCCAAGTTTCGCAGGTTCGTTTGGTGTATTTTGAATTTTGGATTGTTGGGTGAAATTGGATCGTTTTCTTTAATTTCGATTTTTAGTTGATATGTGATATTTTGATTTCCAATGTTTTAGCTTCTAAATTCTGAGTTTACAGGACTTATATGAAATTTCAAATATGTGAGATCCAACTTTTGGCTTTGTTTCACAATTTTCCATCATTTATGAGTATATGTACTTTCTATATATAGCTTTATGCATATATTTAACTATATATATATGTATAACCCGGTTGAAACCCATTCCTAACACATATATGTGGAGAATGGGTCGAGGGGGAGTTATTCCAGATTTTAGACTTTTTAAGTATCTCGCATCATTGCGTATCTTTCCATTGGAGCTTTTGTATATATATATATATATATATATATATATATATATATATATATATATATATATATATATATATATATAAAATATATATATATATATATATATATATATATATTTTTATATATATATATATATATATATATATATATATATATATATATATATATATATATATATATATATATATATATATATATATATATATATTTTTTTTTTTCTTATATATATATATATATATATATATATATATATATATATATATATATATATATATATATATATATATAAAAGTAGTTTCTTACTTTATATATATGTATATAATAGTATAGTAATTTGGGTAATACCATGATTATGTTTAAATGTTATTAATCTCAGATTTTACCCTATTTTCAGTAAGCACCAGTACATACACACGCACACACCACTTTTGTTAGATTTGGGTTTTGTTTGTTTGTATATACACATGTGTGTATATATATATATATATATATATATATATATATATATATATATATATATATATATATATATATATATATATATATATATATATATATATATATATATATATGTAATTGCTTGTTAATTCTCTTAGATTAGATTGTAGTTGTGTATATGACTATAGGAACCCTAGGACATATTTGGTTTATCATTTCGAGCTTAGTTTAGTCAAATTGGCCGACAAGTTGACCAAATTGACAAAAGTCAACTTTGGGTCAAACTTGATCCAATTCAACTCAAACGAACTCCAAATGACCTAGAATTTTGTGTACGACCTAAAAATTAGTAGACGGACCAGTTGACCCAGGTTTGACCAGCATTGACCATGTTTGACCAGAGTTGACCGAGGTTTGACTTTGACCAAAATGGACCTAGAAGCATGTAGTCTTGCATTGTAGCTATTTCTCTTGATATTGTGGACTTGGTTGTGACATGTGTGTATTTTAAATAGGTTTACATTGCCCCAGTTTAGTTACACCTCATCATTAGTAGTTCGATTTGCCAGACGAGTACATTCTCTGATCTTTTCATACTTCTTTGGGTATGTTCTCTTGTTATAGACTAGTATACTTGATGCTGACACGATGTTCACACGGATTAGTACCCTCTGGATCTTTTCATGCGATGTTATCCCCTCGGATACATCGAGTATATCATGTTCATATACTTTATCATGGCCATCATGTACTCCATGTATTCATATTCATCCATGTGCACTCATATGTTATTCATATACACTCATGACCATATGAGCTCCATGTAAACAATAGTTGTTATCCATGTGCAATAACATAACATGCATTGATCCTTGTGTATTGATTGGGGACAGGGAGAGTATAGTTGGTTATGTGATCATTATCCCCAGTAGGTATCCATGTGCACTCCATAGCTGTATCCATGTGCAACCCAGACCGTTTACATAACCAATTCATGCTTTGATTCACGTAGAAGGTTATATTTCTCTATTTATCATATTATATCTCAGTTTATATTCTATCTCTTGTTGACTTTCTTTACAGCGATTCATGTATAGTTTTCTATAGCTTGCTTTATATGTCCATTCCTGCTATGAACTGTTGTGAGAGATATGTGCTCGTTCCGTCCTGACTGGGCATGTTGAAAATTTTACAGGTATCGATGAGGAGTGGTGCCCTACTTATTATGGCATTGGCTTAGATGACACTGGCGACGTGGACCCTCAGGAGGATCCTACAGTTGCTTAGGACTTGCCTATAGTCTAGCTGAGACTTAGTACTTTATTTGTATTTCTGTTTGAGACATTATGAGTTGTACTTGAGTTTTATTCTGGTGATTTTACACCTAGACTTTTATCTGTGAATCTCTTGAGATTCTTTCTTCTATTCCATCTTAGTATTATGATTGAGTTACTTATTATTTACTCTCCTTTCGGAGGTTATTTTAGACTGTATTAGATACTGTGACTCAGGACAGCGTTCTACCGCCGACACTGCGGCGTAGGCTGGACGTTCGTTACTTCTCGTGCCCGTGACAAAGACTTCCAAGGCATCCTCTTCTGCGGTGAAGGGCAAAAGAGCGGCCTCTTCGTCGACTGCGGCACCCTCGGTTCATCCCGACGTTTACCCCACCATTGAGGGTAAGGATATTTGGAAGAAGTCATATGAACTCAAAATCCAAACTGTCAGGGCTACATTGCATGTTTTTTTTATGCGCGAGCCTTCTTCGTCTCCGTTGAACTGTTCAAGTTCATTGGGACTCATAACGTGCTGTATGTGCCGCATGTGTATCTCATACCCGAGCCGCATGGGGGTATCCTTTATGTCCGAGCCGTATGGGGGTATCATTCATGTCCGAGCCACATGAGGGTCATTTTGTGGCCGCATAAGCACTTCGCAGAACTGGGCCGCATGAAATTCCAACAGACATAACCGCATAGGCTCCCTCGAACTGTGCCGCATGAGGCTTCCTCAAATCTGAACCGCATAAGCTTATGCTAAACAGAGCCGTATAAGCTTACGCTAATCAGTGCCGCATAAGCTCATATTCAAACAGAGCCGCATAAACTCTTTTAAACAGAACCGCATAAGCTCATGCTGAACAGAGTCGCATAAGCTTTATGCTAGTCATTGATGCATAAGCTCATGTTCAAACAGAGCCGCATAAGCTTTTTTAAACAGAACTGCATAAGCTCGTGTTTACACAAAGCCACATAAGCTCATCTGAAATGGGCCGCATAGGATCCCCACCAAATCAGAGCCGCATAAGCTCATGTGTAGTAGGTCGCATAAGCCTATAAACACTAAGTGGCTTTGTTTAGCCAACTTTTAACTTGTTTCTTTTGTCTTTCTCCAATGAATCTGCCAGTCAATCCAGCGAGAGAACCCCTGGTGGACTCTGCCCAATCTACTGTGGGTGTGCGATTCGATCACTTAGTCCAATATGTGACGAATCAGCTTCCCACAGACGAGCCTATGGAGAGGCTGAATGCTATCAGGAACCAGCACTTCTACTTTCTCTGTGCTATAATGAACTCGGGGTAATTAGAGGGAAAATACCTGAAGCCGGCGTTCCTCTTTGGGGATACCTTGACTGTAAAGAACCCCCGAGTGCTGGATATATCCGAGAGTTGGGACTTTACTGTTGACGGGATGGCGATCCATATCCCTCCGATGGAGTGTCATTTTCCTCTGTCATGGTTCAACATGTTACCGATGGACAGAAAGATGGTGGACTCCTTGACTCCAAGCAAGTCGGGGATGATTGTGGGTAACATCTATTATAACAGGAATTTGGGGTCAACGTATGCGGAAAGGGAACCGGTCAGTCGGTACGTGATGGGACTGGCTCCGGGTACCTTCATAAATGTATCGGGTCCCAATTTCACATTCTCTCAAGCTGACACCTTCTTGAACCATCTTGCTCGGAAGGGGTCCTATCCCGTCGGCCTGTTGGTGCTGCTGAACTGGATAAACCCCATCCCTCCGTGGGCCAACTTGACTACGTAGATTCTGCGGAAGTATGAGACTCCTCTGCGTGAGATCGGCCTCTACTACGCCATTCAGGGCACTTGTCATGGTCTACCCATAAATAAGCTGTTGTTCATAGCCCTCCTGAAGATGTACAACCGGTGGACGGGAACCTTCTTCACGCCTGGAGGAGAGCTGGGACTCGCTCTCCACGAGCTGTACGTTATTTCCAAGCTGTCCTGGGGACGAAGTCTTTGAAGTGTACACCCCTACGAACGAAGAGTTCAAGGATTTGGGTCGACAGTTCTCGGGCTTTGTTGCTGTATACCGAAAATTGTTATGTCACTACAGTACCTGTCACCAGGCATCCATCAAGAAGGATGGTAGCTCGTAAGGGAGCATTTCTTATACCATGTCCTGGGTCTCATACCTTTTTACACTAGGCGCCTCAGGCCGGGTTTCTTCCTGAGATTCTCAAACGTAGGAGGAGGTACAAAAACTGGCGTCGACTGCCAAGAGATCGAGGGCCACGGACGACACATTTGGGAGTCAAACTGACTCCTTTAGTTATTTTTATCATGGTACTCAGCGGCTATCAGAGAAGGCACTCCTGGCAGGATTTCTGATGGTGTGGCTACGGAATTGCGTGGTCTCAGGAGGGGCAGGTTCCATTGAGAGGATCAGCCGCCACTTTATCCTTTCTGCCATAAAGCTGGTCTTTGGGGCCAGACTGGCCCTTCTTCCGGCCATGGTGTGTAGCATACACCATGGCCTTTGTGCCTTCTCGTGCAAGGTCATCGTCTATGACACGACGATAGATTTTGAGCATATAGAGCTGCCTTACCATTATCTGATAGGGTGGCTGTTGATACACTGCTGGTCTTTGATGAGGCCTGGAGCAGAAGACGACGTTACGGCTGATGATGCTTTCTTTTTCCAACACCACCATCAGCCCTGGGAGTGCAGCACTATGCCAGCCTGTCGGAGGGCGCTGGCAAGAGTGGACGGATATGATTTTTTTGTGTCTGTTCCTCGTTTTACCGATGAAGAAGTGAGGGACGTACATATTGATGGTACCAGACCTCCTCACCTCTTGCCTGAGAAGATTCTCCTTTGGTTGCGTAATATCCGTCCAGCGCACCTAGTATACCATAACCGCAACAATGTCTACCTGGAGCCCTACTTGACCAGTAGGTTCTCCTGCCAGTTCGGGTATAGCCAGCTATTCTTTGACAGTCCCAGCTCTTGCCTGGGCTTTGAAGGTAGCGTCCTTGACGGTATCAGGACATAGCATTATTATGACACGATTCATACCTGAACCAGCTTTTCGATTCCTGATGCTGAGGTGCCAGGGAAGATTTTGTATATAGTGGCCCTATACCATATAACGGCGAGCAAGCCTTCCATTAATTTTGACCCAAGTACCAGATTCATTGTGGGTACTAGCTTGGCGGAGAAGCCCAAGGGGTCTAAGACAAGAAAGAAGAGGGCGAACATGGTTCCTGTGTCTGACTTGGAGTCCACTAATGCGGACGAAGAGGATGATGAGTATGATACCGATAACTCTCTCCCTCCTGCGGAAGAGGTGGTGGCGGATCAGCTGCCTGTTGTGCTAGATAAGGTGGTGGCAGATCAGCCACCTATTGCGCCCGATCTTTCACGCAAACGAGGCAGGCGTGAGTCTATTGGGGGTATAACCTTCTCCGTGAAGCGGGCTGCGGTAAGACGCCACAGGCTGCTTATTAAGGAGAGAGGCGAAGGTGATGACGCCATTTCGGAGGTGAATTTAATTGCGACCATCTCCTTCTTTAGCTCTTTCTCTTCCTGAACTATGATCTAATCATTTTTCTCTTCTTTGTAGGTGTCAGAAGAGACGGACTCTTGAGAACCGGCCACTATTTCTGAAGTCAATCCGGCCCTGACCACTTTGATTAGTGACATGTGTGACGAGATTATTTCTATCGGGGTTCTCTCGGCGGCTGAGGGATCTCACGTTGCTGAGGTCTCGTCCCAGCGCGACGGGGGCTCCGCTGAACCTGTCCCCGAAATTGCTGAATTTCAGCAGGGTGACGCTGATCCAGTCGTATCTCTTTCCGGGGCGGCTGGGGTAGAGAAACCAGCTGAATTCGGCTTGGAGGTCGCTAGTGAGGGGACTACGACGGTTGTGAGCGAACCTCAGCCTCCATAACCCTCTCCTGGTAAGATAAGCCAAATCTTGACTAGTGAGGAGGCTCATATGCTCTATCATCACATCCTTCGGGTTAGGCTGATTGACGGTTGCTCTGGACATACAGGTTATGTCTCTTCACTGCCAATGACAGACATTGTCAGGGTAGGCTCTGCCAGCGGGAATATGGTGGAAGGAAGTGTGCCCCCTCCCCTTCCGACTTATATTAAGGGGCCTCCCGCTGGATCGAGTTTGGGAGATCAGATGGCAGCACAGACGGGGCAGGGAGCAATGGTTCCTGCGTCCTCCTCTCCTCATGTGGCTTCGGGGGTCGACCTTTTCGCCTTGTCAAATATCCAGGTTCTTCAGGCCGCGGAGGAGGAGTTAGCTGCTATCCACGCATCTTTTTGCTCGAAATTTGTTTCCCTGGTGGCAGAGGTGGCAAGTTCTGGCACGTCTCCTTCGGCACTGCCAGCTACACTTCCTTTGATGCTGTCCTCTACGAAAATTCTGGATGAAGCGTCACAGGATGTGGTTGACAGTTTCTACCGCTACCTGAAGAGATGCGTCGAAGCTGCTGTGGAGCGGGGGACCCCCTTTGCCTTGGCCCGACAATGTGCCCGTGGCCAAATTGAAATTCTTAAAACCCTCCTTGGTGGGGCAGAGATAACTGCGATTCTGGAGCCCAAATTATTAGAGGCTGATCAGCTCGTGGCCCAGTTTCAAGTGCTGCGACAAGCGGATATGTCTGCAACAATAGATCAAGAGAGAGACTTCCTCACCACTGTCCTTAAGAAGGTAAGGGCTGCACGAGATGTATCTAAGCCGGTTATAATGAAGGAGCTCGACGACCTATCTCTTCAGTATGACCAGCTGAGCCGCAGGAGCGAGGATTGCATGGCTCGGGAAGCGGTCGCATCTTGCAGAATAATTGATACGAGGGAGCAGATCCTCGAGCTTCAAAAGAAATTGGCTTTCTTGGAATCTGAGTTCGAGGCCGCCCGTACGGATAAGGGACTGATTATCCAGGAGGCCGACAAGGTCACTCGAGCTTCTGCTGGCCTGGAACGTGCTCTGAAGAAGCTTAAGGATGGCTGGCGGGCTCATGCGCATCTGGAGGATGTGGAGCGGCTGACTCAGGAGGTCGAACGCCGGGCCAAGCAGCGGTTTGAGCGGTCGACTGCCTTGCTCAGGGATCGTCTCATGGAATTATGTATAGCCGAACCATAGTCGGCCTTTTTCTTTTTTTGTTTGTGTTCTTTTCCTTTTTTGAGAGGGACGTGGTCCCAGAACATATAGTACTTTTGACTTTCAATTAAAAGAGTATGTTTTATTTTACCCTTCATTTGTATTGCTTATTGCGTTTGTGGTATTGTGGTATTTGCCCCACTTGGGGACTGTTTGTGGACTTGTTACCCTTGGTATACCTTAGTTTTAGGTACAGATAACAAGTTTGACGGGGATACTTAGAACAATTCCACAGTAAGGTGGCCATGGAAGTTCCTGGTATCGGGAGAAAGAATGCCATGGAGCAGCTGGGTTCCCGGGGCATAATGAAAAATGAGGTGCATGTACTAGGAAACTTAGTACATCATTTGTGGTCAACGGAGGACATTTGTGGTCAACAGAGGACATTTGTAGGTCTATTATCCTTGGTGTACTCTGGTCTTGGGTACGGATAATAAGTCGAAAAAAAAACCAACATACTTACTCAGAGGTAATGAGGATATGATAAGTATGAGGGTTTCTTCAATGGAGCCTTCCTACTCAGAGGTAATGAGGATGCGGCAGGAATGGGCTCCATGAAGGGTACATAGAACAACTCAGAGGTAATGAGGACATGGAAGTTCTACGTGAGGGATGATTTGTTTTTGATGGAAGGGAAATAACTCAGAGGTAACATCGACGTGGTTGTTTCGAAGAATTTGTGGATCTGTTACCCTTTTTATGTACTGAAAGTGCGGGTAGTGGATCATGAGGAAGGAGCTATTTTTAGAAAGAAAGTTTAGAGGTATGATCATACGTGACTTACTACCCAAAAATGCGATATAGATTCATCTGGAGTGACCAGAGTGTGAGTTCAGCAGTACCTGCGGGTACATAACTCGACAATCTGTAAGATTTTGAGTCAGAGCGTGAGTTCAGCGGTACCAAAGGGTACATAACTCAACAATCTGGGAAATTTGGAAGATGTCATTTTAGACATATTACTTCTTCAGGAACTTGTCGTTGATGGGCAACATGAGCAAGTCTCTATTTTGTTTTGCGAGGCGGTAAGCACCATTGGAGAATACAGCCTCGATGATAAATGGGCCTTCCCACTTTGGCTGGAATTTGCTGGCAGTTTTATGAGTCATAACCATCGGCCTCCGAATCGCCAGAACGAGATCACCCACTTGGAATGTTCTGATTTTAACTTTCTTGTTGAAGGCTCCCGAGATACGTGCTTGGTACAGCTCGATTCGCTGTTGAGCTAACAGGCGCTTCTTATCTAGGACCTCCAACTCTTGTAACCGGCGATGGTGATTATTATCCGTTGTCAGTCGATAGGTAAGAACGACACGGAGCAAGGGGATTTGAGTCTCCAATGGGAGAACCGCCTCACTCATATACAACAGAGAGAATGGTGTGTTCCCAGTGGCCGTCCAGACTGTAGTACGGTATGCCCATAAGCATTCGCCAAGATTCTCATTCCAGTCGCATTTGTTGGAAGATACGAACTTTTTGAGCAGATTGATTATAGTTTTATTGAATGCTTCTGCCAACCCATTCGCTGCCGAATTGTATGGCATTGAAGCAACATTCTAGATTCGGTGTTTGTCGCAGAATAGATGGAAGGCGTGGCTTGCGAACTGTGGACCGTTGTCGTGGATGATCCTTCGGGGCAGTCCAAAACGATAGATGACGTGATGCTTGAGAAAGCTGATTACATTTAAAGTCTTCACTTTTGCCAGCGGAATAGCCTCCGCCCATTTGGAGAAGTAATCTATAATTGCGAGTATGAAACGATGTCCTCGGGATAAAAGCGGAGTGATCGGGCCAATGATGTCCATTCCCCATGCTTCGAATGGCTAGGATGCCACTGTTGGATGTAGAAACTGTAGGAACGATATAGTAAAGCGTAATACTCTAGAGGGGGGGTGAATAGAGTTGGCAGCGGAATAATGCTAAATAAAAATTGTTAGCAACACAATCACAGTATATAATCACAGTTGAAATAATGTAAAGGCAGAGTTCAGAAAGCAAACGCAAAGACAGCGATGTATACTGGTATCCCTCTGTTGAGGACTAATCCAGTCGGTAGAACTCTTGCTACCAGTTGAATCCACTATAGGAAAAAAACCGCAAGTTTTCTTGCGAAGTCCTTGCAACTTCTACAACGCGAGCTTTGATACGAAGAACTCGTCCAACTTCAAATGTGAAGAGGTATTCTTCAATCAAGCCTTCTGATTACAATCTCTCAGAAACTTCTAGACCGTACCGCACTGGCAAATCGACTAGAGGATTGTAACTGGCTTGGGATCTAAAAATGAAAGCTCTAGAAAACTCTTTGGAAGGCAGAAAGCTTTTTAGATAGAGAGAAGATTGAAAGTGAATGAGTGAATTGAAATGATCGAAATCCATCTCTATTTATAGGAATTCCAAAGGGAGAACTCTGTCAGAATTCGGGCAGAATTCGGGCAGAACTCGATGAGCAAATCTCGGTCAAATCCGCAACTGCAGGAGGACCAAGTTCCAGAGAATTCAAAAATCAAACGGCCACCAACCGAACTCTGGCCGAACTCGGGCCGAGTTCTGTCAGGGTTAGGTTAGGGTTTTAAAATAGATTTTTGGTGATTTTTGAAAACCTTTTTGAAAACCTTTTTGTAAACATTTTGATAGGTCATTTTAAAAACATTTTGAACTATTTTGGGGATAGCCTATTTGCCAGTACGACTCGGTGTACAACGTATTCCTAGACTCAAAATAAAGTAAAAAATTACATTGCATAGGTAGTACAGACTCAAGTAGGCAAACAGATCTTCAGTCTTGAACGGAGTGAATATCCAATCTTGCTTATGTCCAAGAAGCTGAGATGTCCCAACAAGCTTCGTATATCCAGACAGAGTTTTGATCAATTATTAAAATCAGGTTGACTATGACCAATGGGCCAACAATCTCCCCCATTTTGATAATTGACAAACTATGAATGAAATAACATTAAGCTTGTTCAAGCTTGTTCAAAAATATCAAAAAGTAGAAATTGTTCATAACCTGTATTTAACTCAAAAAAAAAATGTTAGAATCATTTTTAATTTTCTCCCCCTTTGTCACTTAGCAAAATAATTGCACAAGAGAAGGCTCCCCCGCATTAAATGCAGAAGACTCCCCCGCAATCAATGCATAAGTAACAAATAGCGAGAAAACAAATAAAAGAAATATAGTATAAGAATTAGAGATATAGCATCACAGGCATGTATTGCTTAAAAAAACATAAAAAAATCTCAGGCATGCTATTTCACAGGCAGTTTAAAATGGAGAAGCAGTATAAAGAGATAGTGCTTAAACAAAATGCTGAAATAAACTAAGATGTCATAAATGAAACATCAAAAACATGTCCATGAAGATAAAAAGTACTGATAGCAAACTACAAAGTACTGATAAAAAGTAAATGATAAAAACTTGGAATGTCGGAGCATTTCCAAGTATACAATAGAATATCACTAATAATCAAATCAGATCTCATCATCACTATCCTCATCAATATCATCAGCAGCGTGGCCAGCATGACCGGAAGTACCAGTACCAGAAGTACCAGTACCAGTAGGATGAGTAGGGGCGCCAGCATAGAACTCACCAACGTAATCTCGAGGTGCACGATACCAGTCATAGGCGTTACCTGGCTGGAAGTAGGCATGAACAGCCTCATCCTCACAGCGGTAACCCGAAAAAGCTGGATCACGAGGGATGGAAGCAGCAGAGTGACCAGTCTTGGCAAAACGCAGATCGGCCAAGGAGTTTGCCATCGCCTGGTAACGGGTGACATCGCGGAACTCTCGCTCGCGAGCCATGTCCGTCATCGAGACGTACAAAGCTGATAAATGCTGATGTATGCCCTCAAAAGTCATGGCATACAGCTGATGTCGTGAAGATGGTACAGTAGGAGGAGCAGGAGGTGGAGCTGAAGCAGTCCGGCTGCGACGAGAAAGCTGGAGAAACTTGGGCTCAGAGTCCTGAGTACAAGTCGATAGATCGATCTCGAATCGTTGAAAGATACGAGGGAGAATCATCGCGTAAGAGAGATTTCGATCTCTAGCACGACAACGTCCCATCATCTGAATGATTATCTTAGGGGCGGAAAAAGGAATCCCCTTGATAAGATGGTACATGGCGGACAGCTCAAGCGAAGTCACATCATCCTTGGAAGTGAATTTTGGAAGAAGAGTAGAGTAGATGATGCGATGCAATTCGTAGTTAAACAAGTTCAGGTTGGTAGCCTTGAACTTTCCAGAACGTACTCTGTCAGGTGCACAAAGTTCCGTTTTGAAACTCGTGAGTGTAGTGCCTTCGGGGAAATCGAATTCCGTGATATCAACTAGCGATTCACCTTCATTGGGAATACCAAGAATCTCCGCTAGAAGGACATCATTGAAGTCAATGTCTATGCCTCCGACACGTGTGCTCACGTCAAAAGTGTTAACTACGAGATTGCAATAGAACAATCTAATGGCATTAGTAGCTATTAGGAAGCACATTTTAACAAGTAAGTGTAACCCTAATGCCTCAAATAAGTGACGATGATCAGGGAATACCGTCCATTTAACCGGAGCGCCGCTACATATGGAACGGGTGGAAAAGTCACCGTACCATAATAAAGCTTGATCGAGGGTTTGAAAGAAGAACCCATCGAAAGTGCCGTCGCTCTTTTGGACCGGCGAAAACAAAAAATCCGTGTGAGGATTCGAAGAGGACCCTTCCTCACTAGGAGTGGTCTTCTTCCTCTTAGACGGATTAAATCTAGGTGCCATTGAAATAAAAAGCACTAATTTGAAAGGTGGAGAGAGAGGGAGTTATACCTCACGAAAATTAGATATGTTGTAGAGAAGAACGATCTCCGCACGATTCCAAATTTTGGAAGGATTTCACCAAGTAGATTGGAAGCAATAGATTGGTAAAAAACTAGGGTTTGGAGGTCGGGGTCGGCTGCTGCTGCTGTTGTAATTAGATTGGAAGTAATGAAAGAGAAGAAGCTCTCGGGTTCTGTATATATACACATACACCCTCAACCGAACTCGGGCCGAATTCGGTCAGAGCTCTGGCCGAATTCGCCTAGGGTTCTTTCAAAGTTAATTTTTGCTACTCCTTTTTCATTGACTCGTTGCAAATATTTAATTCAAAGATTAGTTATTTTAGTCTTCAAATAATATAATTAATAATATTTTATGAATTAAATGTCGTTACACAGCGACTGTCTCAGATTAGCTGTAGGAGTACTGTCCCAGCTGGCGGAGGTTCACCGGGGAACTCTTAAGTACCGCTTCGCTTCAACCGTAGTTGTGGTGACAGACAGACTCTTTATTAGCTTGTCTCTAACACAGTTTTTGCATAATGATATATAATCATAAAATAAAATCAATTAATATTATTGACGTCCAAAATTCCTAATTCTCGACGTAAATAATTAAAACGATCTTCTGCTAGAGGTTTAGTGAAGATGTCAGCTAATTGATTTTCAGTATCTATGTACACAAGGTTTATATCTCCATTTTGATGATGATCTCTAAGAAAATGATGTCTAATCTCGATATGTTTAGTACGAGAATGACATACAGGATTCTTAGTCAAATTAATGGTGCTCGTGTTATCACAGAAAATAGGAATATGTGTGAAAAATAAATCAAAGTCTTCTAGGGTTTGTTTCATCCATAAAATCTGAGCGCAACAACGTCCTGCGGCGATATACTCAGCCTCTGTTGTTGATAAGGCTACAGAATTTTGCTTTTTACTAAACCAAGAGACTAGAGCCTTGCCTAAGAAATGACATGTATCGCTAGTACTTTTTCTATCAACCTTGCATCCCGCAAAATTTGCATCCGAATAACCAATAAGGTCAAAGGATTTAGTTTTGGGATACCACAAGCCGACAGAAGAAGTGCCCTTAAGGTATCGGAAGATACGCTTAACTGCGGTCAGATGTGATTCCTTTGGGTTAGCTTGAAAACGTGCACACAGGCAAACACTAAACATTATATCTGGACGACTAGCAGTTAAGTAAAGTAAACTACCAATCATACCTCGATACTTACGTGTGTCGACTGGCTTGCCTTGTTCGTCAGAATCAAGCTTTGTTGAAGTTGCCATCGGAGTGCCAATAGGTTTGACATTGTCCAGATCGAACTTCTTTAGCAAATCTTTTGTGTACTTGGCTTGATTAATGAACGTCCCATTGTCGATTTGTTTGATTTGCAATCCGAGAAAGAACTTCAGCTCTCCCATCATGCTCATCTCAAACCCATTCTGCATACACTTAGAAAATTCTTGACAAAAAGATTCATCAGTGGATCCAAAATGATATCATCAACATAAATTTGAATTAAAAGCAGCTTGCCATTAAAAGATTTAATAAAAAGTGTAGTGTCAACCTTTCCTTTTGAAAAACCGTTGTCAAGTAGAAAAGAGCTTAGACGGTCATACCAAGCACGAGGGGCTTGTTTCAAACCATATAAGGCTTTCTTCAACTTGAAAACATGGTCAGGATTTTTGAAATCCGTAAAACCCGGAGGTTGTGCTACAAAAACTTCTTCTTTTATAAAGCCATTTAGAAAAGCACTTTTTATATCCATTTGAAAAAGTTTGAAATCATGAAAACATGCAAATGCACATAACATTCGAATGGATTCTAATCTCGCAACTGGGGCATAAGTCTCATCGTAGTCGATACCCTCTTCTTGATTGTATCCTTGAGCTACGAGTCGAGCCTTGTTACGAGTTACTAAACCATCCTCATTTAGTTTGTTTCGGAATACCCAACGGGTGCCAATGACCGGATGATCAATAGGCTTGGGAACAAGTTCCCAAACTTGATTCCGTTCGAATTGGTTCAATTCCTCTTGCATGGCATCTATCCAGAAACTATCACTACATGCTTCATCAATAGATTTAGGTTCTAGCTGTGAAATAAATGCAACACTAGAAACAATATCTCTACTGGATGATCGAGTACTTACTCCTTTGGTAATGTCACCAATTACCAAATCTTGTGGATGATCAGCTGTGAATTTTAACCTCTTCGGTAGACTCTGTAGGTAGCTGGTTCCTGGATCTCCTCTAGGGGGTTCAGCTAGTGCAGAGCTTGGTTCAGGTTCAGCTGATGTTGAACTTGATGTAGGCAGATCTTCATCACTGTCATCGAGAGTCATTTGGTTCATTTCATCAAAAGTGACGTTGATTGATTCTTCGATGATCATGGTACGTTTGTTGAAGACTCTGTACCCTTTGCTCTTTGCCGCATAACCTAGAAATATACCTTCATCGGTCTTTTCGTCAAACTTTCCCAAGTTGTCTTTAGTATTAAGAATAAAGCACTTACAGCCAAAAATCTTAAAGTAAGAAACTGAAGGAATTCTATCAAACCATAACTCAAATGGAGTCTTCTTCGATTTGGGTCGAATTAGAACTCTATTGAGCACAAAGCAAGCTGTATTGACAGCTTCAGCCCAGAAGTATTTGGGTAGGCTAAATTGATTTAACATCACTCTGGCCATTTCGGTTAGAGTTCTGTTCTTACGTTCCACAACTCCATTTTGTTGTGGAGTTCTAGGGCAGGAGAACTCGTGTATGAAACCGTGTGTGTCACAAAATTGCTCGAAATCAGCATTCTCGAATTCGCCTCCATGATCGCTTCTAATTCGAGTGATCATATAACCTTTTTCATTTTGTACTTTCTTGCAAAAGGCGACAAATTCGGATAATGCGTCATTCTTGCATGTCAAGAAATATACCCACGTGTATCTAGAAAAATCATCTACAATAACAAATGCATATAATTTACCTCCGAGGCTAGCAACTCTGCTAGGACCAAATAAATCCATGTGTAGCAATTGTAGAGGTCTAGTAGTACATACTACGTTTACAGACTTGAATGTGGATTTGGTAGCCTTGTTCTTTTCACATTGGCTGCATACCGAATCCTTCTTGAATATTATGTCTGGTAAACCGCGTACTATCTTCTTTGTGGATAATCTTGAAATTGTATCCATGTTTGCATGACCGAGTCTCATGTGCCATAGATGACTCTCATCACTTTTGGCCATTAAGCATCTACCTAAAATGTTAGCTTCTTCCAACAGATAGAAAACATATATATTGTCTTCTCTAATTCCTTCAAAGATAGTACTACCAGTTGAGCTATCAACTATAGTACATTTGTCTTTGCCAAAGTTGATACCATAACCATGATCAGCTAGATGACTTATGCTGAGCAGATTATGTTTCAACTCGGTAACCAGACAGACATCTTTAATCACGGGATAGGGAGACTTACCAACATCACCGATACCAATAATATACCCTTTCAAATTATTACCGAAGGAAACATAACCTTCCTTCTTCTTCTTCGACAGTGTTACAAATAGGGTAGCATCACCGGTCATATGCCGTGAGCAACCGCTGTCGAGGATCCATTTGCTTCTAGCATATAAAGGGTGTTCCACCTACAAAACAGTTTGCAGATGAAACCTTTGGTACCCATTTCTTGTAGGATCCTGAATTGTTAGCTTTAGGTATCCAAGCATAAACATTTAAATCTACAAGCTTTCTCATTCTACATGCAGATGATATATGACCAATGAGGCCACAATAATGACATTGTGCATGTCGAGTGTTGAAAGCTGAGTGGTGTGCATGGTTGGTAGGTTTGGGTTTTCTAGTATAGAAGAATGCATACCTATGATCATGTTTAGGCTTAACCTTTTGGGGTAAAGGTTTTATATGGTTTGGTCTGACAGTGTTTGGCTTGGGAATGTTCCAAATTCTCGGTAAGTGACACGTGTTAGGATAGGAAGCAGCAGGCTCAGGCTGTTTTCCTAACCTAATTTCCAACCTTTTGGAAGTGTCATATAACTTAGTATAATCAGAAGTGAGTGATTCCATTCTGATTTGTGCAGATTGAAGACTTTTCTTTTCTCTAGAAAGATCTTCTCTCAATTGGTCTATAATCTTGTCTTTCTGTTCGGATGACTGTTTAGTCTCGTGTAATAAGAGCTTTATAGAGGAAAGCTCACCAGACTCACTAATATTAGCTCTAACCTCAGCTAGTAGGTCGGTAAGTCTTCCTATTTCTCTTTTGTACTCTTTGAGTACCTTCTTAGCGGTCTGATATTTACTATGCAGTTTCCTGTAGTCAAGCATTAGGTCACTGAAGGTATCTCCTAATTGCTCAAAGGTGAAGTCATCATATGTTTCTACAGGTTCAGTAGGTACCTGATCGATTGCCATGAAGCAGATATTTGCAGCGTCCTCTGAATGTTCATCTTCTGAGTCGCTAGCTTCACTCTCATGCCATATGCTGGTGTTGGTATATTTCCGAGACGTTGATCTTTTCGGGTTGTCTTTTTCATACCTGTTGTTCTTCTTGCTCGATGATGAGTTGATGGGACAGTCCTTCTTCATATGTCCCTTCTTCTTGCAGCCATAGCAGACATCATCTTCTTGGTGCCAGTTGTTGCTGTTGTTCTCTTTGACTCTCTTCTCATGTCTCATGAATCTTTTGAACTTCCTTGCTAGGAGAGCTTGATCTTCAGCGTCAGATCCACTGCTGTCTGAGTCATCTTCAGCAGCTTTTCTGTGCTGAGCCTTGAGGGCGATAGTCTTCTCCTTTGGTGCAGGTTCTTCAAAATCTTGTAGCTCCAGTTCATGAGTGAGTAGTTTACCCATGAGTACTTCAAGTGACATTGTGGTGAGGTCGTTTCCTTCAATGATAGCTGTAGCCTTCGGAATCCAGTTCTTGGTGTGAGCTCGCAGGAGTTTGCGAATCTTTTCGTGGTTACTGTAATCTTTGCCTAAGGAGGACAAAGGGTTTACAATATCCAAGAACCTCTCGAACATTTGTGTGACTGTTTCATTTGGCTTCATTTTGAACGCCTCGTACTCTTGAGTAAGTCTGCTGACTTTTGACTCATTGACTTGAGTCGTGCCTTCATGTGTAACTTCGAGAAGCTTCCACACACCATTTGCCGTTGTGCATGTAGATACCCTGTTAAATTCTGTTCTGTCTAAGGCACAAAAAAGAGCATTAATGGCACGTGCGTCAAGACTGGCCTTTTTCTTTTCTTCCTCTGTATAACTGCTTTGGGGTTTTTCAACCAAAACTCCCTCGACATTTATACGAGGTGGCTTCTGATAGCCATCAAGAACCATAGCCCATAAGTCAAAATCAAGAGATTTTAAGAAGAAACTCATCCGTGTTTTCCAATAAGTGTAGTTAGTACCATCAAACAGAGGGGGTCTGTTTGTGGCCTGACCTTCACTTGTGAATTTCATAGTAGCCATGTGATGTGCTGTGATCTAATAAATAATATAAATAATAGTACTGTTACCTCGCTTTACCTGTAACACCTGCTCTGATACCAATTGTAGGAACGATATAGTAAAGCGTAATACTCTAGAGGGGGGTGAATAGAGTTGGCAGCGGAATAATGCTAAATAAAAATTGTTAGCAACACAATCACAGTATATAATCACAGTTGAAATAATGTAAAGGCAGAGTTCAGAAAGCAAACGCAAAGACAGCGATGTATACTGGTATCCCTCTGTTGAGGACTAATCCAGTCGGTAGAACTCTTGCTACCAGTTGAATCCACTATAGGAAAAAAACCGCAAGTTTTCTTACGAAGTCCTTGCAACTTCTACAACGCGAGCTTTGATACGAAGAACTCGTCCAACTTCAAATGTGAAGAGGTATTCTTCAATCAAGCCTTCTGATTATAATCTCTCAGAAACTTCTAGACCGTACCGCACTGGCAAATCGACTAGAGGATTGTAACTGGCTTGGGATCTGAAAATGAAAGCTCTAGAAAACTCTTTGGAAGGCAGAAAGCTTTTTAGATAGAGAGAAGATTGAAAGTGAATGAGTGAATTGAAATGATCGAAATCTATCTCTATTTATAGGAATTCCAAAGGTAGAACTCTGTCAGAATTCAGGCAGAATTCGGGCAGAACTCGATGAGCAAATCTCGGTCAAATCCGCAACTGCAGGAGGACCAAGTTCCAGAGAATTCAAAAATCAAACGGCCACCAACCGAACTCTGGCCAAACTCTAGCCGAACTCTGGCCGAGTTCTGTCAGGGTTAGGTTAGGGTTTTAAAATAGATTTTTGGTGATTTTTGAAAACCTTTTTGAAAACCTTTTTGTAAACATTTTGATAGGTCATTTTAAAAATATTTTGAACTATTTTGGGGATAGCCTATTTGCCAGTACGACTCGGTGTACAACGTATTCCTAGACTCAAAATAAAGTAAAAAATTACATTACATAGGAAGTACAGACTCAAGTAGGCAAACAGATCTTCAGTCTTGAACGGAGTGAATATACAATCTTGCTTATGTCCAAGAAGCTGAGATGTCCCAACAAGCTTCGTATATCCAGACAGAGTTTTGATCAATTATTAAAATCAGGTTGACTATGACCAATGGGCCAACAGAAACTCGGATGGCTGGTGGATGAAATCTGCGTGGACTTGACAGGCTTTGCACTTTCGTGTATAGTCTATTGCATCTGCAACCATCGTGGGCCAGTGATAGCCCATTCGGCGAAGGTGATCTTGCAATTTTGGGCCAGGCTGATAGGCCCCGCAGACGCCGTCGTGAGCTTCGCGTACAGCCTCCTTGGCTTCTGTACTTGACAGACACCGAAGCAGTAATCCATCGTATGATCGTCGATACAACATTTTTGTCTCTGTATCGTAGAAGAATCTGAGGGAACATCTTCTGATAGAAGTGGCTTCTTTCGGATTCTCGGGCAGAATGTCATAGAATACGAAGTCGATGAATGGTTGTCTCCAGTTTGGTGCTTCGTCGACTGTCAGAGCGGAGTAACTCTCAACGCATTAAACATTATTCTTGGGATAGACCAATTTACGGCCTATTATGTCAACCAGATGATGAGCATAATTCGGCACTGCTAGGAAAGCGGCCAGGCCTACTAGGGCATTGGCCTCAATATTCTAGAGTCTGGGAACATGTTCTATGAAGAATCCTTCCAAGGACGAGATGATGTCGATCGCTATTTGGTGATAAGGGATCATATCTTCATGGCGAACCTCGTATGAACCCCGGATCTGATTGACGATTAACTGCGAATCGCCGTATGCTTCAAGATACTCTACCTCCAGCTCCTTTACAAGTCGGAGGCCAATGACCAAAGCGTTGTACTCGGCCATATTGTTTGAACAGGGCTCCGTGAGGGAGTAAGCCCAATTGATCACCAGCCCGGAGGAAGAAATCAACACCACTCCGACTCCAGCGACGATGTTGCCCTTGGACCCAGTTCTCGAAGCGCCATCGAAGAACATTCGCCAGATGGCATCATGGGAGACCATATTTGAATTGGTAACCTCGTCTGGTATCTCTTCGTATATTCTGGTTATTTTTCGAGCCTGGATGGGCTGCTAAAAAGTCTGCCAGAGCTTGACCTTTAACAGCCTTCTGTGGGACGAAGATCATGTGATATGGAGCCAATAATATCGCCCAGGTAGCAAGGCGAGAGCTGAGTGCCCCTGGTTTGGTCATGAGGACCCTGAGAGGGTTGACTCATGATATCACGTGTATGGTTTGTCCCGTGACATAGTGTCGCATCTTCTGAATAGTGAAAACTAGAGCAAGGCATTCCTTTTCTACGGCAGTGTATCTGTACTCTGGCCCCATCATCTTTCGACTGAGGTAGTATATAGCTTGCTCATGGCCTGCATCATTGTTTTGTGCTAGCAGAATACCAAGAGAATGTTCCATCGCTCGCACATAGAGCAGGAATGGCCTTCCAGCAACCGGGGCTACCAGGACTGGAGGGTTCGACAGATATTCTTTGATGCTGTCGAAGGCGCACTGGCATTCCTCATCCCATATGAATGAAATGCCCTTCTTCATGAGGTGGGTGAATGGTTGACATCGCCCAGAGAGGTTAGAGATGAACCTCCTGATGTAAGCTAGCCTCCCTTGAAGGCCTCAGAGTTCAGAGAGATTTTTTGGGGACCCATCTCCATGATTGCCTTCATTTTTTTGGGGTCTATGTGGATACCCTGGGAAGTAATGATGAAATCCAAGAACTTCCTGCTGGATACGCCCAAGAAGGATTTTGTGGGATTCATTTTCAAATTGTGCGCTCGCATCAGGTCGAACACTGTCCTCAGATCATGCAGATGATCTTCCTTAGAGCGGCTCTTGACGGCGATGTCGTCGACGTGGCATTCCACTGTCTTGTGCAAGTGGTCTCTAAAGATGATGCTCATAGCTCTTTGATAGGTGGCGCCAGTATTTTTTAAACCGAAAGGCATGACTGTGTAGCAGTATGTGCCAATTGGTGTTCGAAATGATATATACTTTTCGTCATCAGGGAACATCTTGATTTGGTTGTACCCCAAGAAACCATCCATGAATGACATATGCTCGAAGCCGCAGGTGTTGTCAATCATGATGTCTGTGATAGGGAGGGGGAACTCATCCTTAGGACACGCCTCATTCAGGTTCTAAAAGTCGATGCAGATTCGGGTCTTCTTGTTCTTTTTGAGGACTGGTACTATATTGGCTACCCAATCTGAATGTTGTTCCTTGCGGATGAAGCCGCTAGCTATCAGTTTGTTGACCTCAGCTTCAATGGCATTCATGATGTCGGGGCAGAATCGTCGTTGCTGTTGCTTGACCGGTTTTGCGTCTGGACGAATATTGAGTTTGTGAAGTGCAACCTCGGGGTTTAGTCCTGGCATTCTTCGTAGCTCCAGGCAAATACGTCGATGTATTCTCTGCGAGTTGCAGTAGCGATTCCCGCTCTTCGTCTGTCAGATTCTTGCTGATGAAGATGGGCTTTGCAGAGGACTCATCATCGTGATCAACTTGCATAACCTCATCTTCGGTGGGAGGCTCTCTTTGTTCGAACCGCTTCTCCTATTGCACATCTAGCTGTTGTGCCCACGGCTCTAACTCAAGAAGTTCAGGAATGTATTCATCTTCTTCATAGGCGTCGGTGAATACCATATTGACAGACAAGACTTGCCTGAATATATCCCCGATGAAGATATCTGAATCAGAAGTTGGTGATCCGGTTGAGTGTGAATGTCAGTCGCATTCCTCGTCTGAGCTTTCAGGGGTGGTTGCAGGTGTAACATAACCTAGCCCACATCTGATTTTGTTGTAGTAACCTCGTGGTTTTCTACCCGGGACTGGCAATTGTAAGGGTAACCGCCATCCAGTGCCGTAGTTTAAGCCTGGTGTCGTTTCCAGATCATACCCCTATTTTTGCATGAGGTACTTGGATCGGGAACTATATAGATAAAGGGGCAGTCTCCCGGTGTCAAATTCGAGCTCAACTTCTTCTATCCTGAAGGGCTGCGGATCATTCTTTCGGCCGAAGATAATTGGATGATCCTCTCCCTCGATTATGCGGTAAGCGTCTTCCACTGGAGTAAGTTGGTTTGTGGTGTAGACATTTGTCACCTGCGTGTGTAGGTGGGTGCCTATACCGTGTTCCATAGCATACATTGTACAAAGCTTATTAAGCTTGAGGTAGTTCAAAGATAGCCCTTTATTAATGAAGTAAGGTATCTCTTCCAGTGGGATTACATCATCTACGGATGGAACATCAGTGTGAGCAGCCACATACTTGGCCAACTCTGACTCTTCTTCAGCCACCCCTGTGTCAATGAAGACTGAAAGGATGACTTGGGCAGCTTAATCATCAGGGGCTCCATAGGTGGAGCAGAACTTGGAGTTGTTGGCATACTAGCGACCCCCAGTTTGGTTCTCGAAGCTGGGCAGGGAGTTGTTGGCTGGCTAGCAGTCCCTAGCTTAGCGCTCGGCTGCCGATTCATTCTGGGAAGGCAAATCGTCATTGGCTTGACGGAGGGATTGAGCTCCTCTGTTTGTTGCTGGCTAGCTCTAGGCAGTCTGATTGTCAGTGGCTCTGTTGTGGGTCTTGGCGCTTGGCCAGACCTTGGCAGTCGGATTATCATCTGCCCCTCTTGTGCAGAGAGGCTAATTGCATCCTTATGCAGAGTGGCTGTAAGTGGTACAGTTCTGCCATATTTGTGGGCTTGAAGGTGGATTGTCAGAGGTTCTTCTAATCCAATTATCGCCTCAGTTTGAGCTTGAGTATCTCCTTCGACAAGGTACTTTTTTGACTTCTCATACAAGCATGAGTCGGAGTAGTAGGATTCGACCCCTTTAAAGGGATCAATGTCAGCAAATTCTGTCCTCACGAATTCGTACTTGTCGACGTAATTGAAGCACTGGTGCAGTGTGAAAGGCACGATCATGTGATCGTGTATCCAAGGACGCCCCAGGAGAATATTATAGGACGTATCCGCATCTATGACATAACAAGTCACTTCTGATTGAAGATCGCCGATTTTGTATTTCAGACGAATCTTTGCGATCGGATAGCTTCTGCCTGAATTGAAACCGCTAATGGCAGTGCTTATCGGCGTCAGACGATGCATTGGGATGTGCAGATGGTGTAGCAGGCTCTTCGGGATGATGCTTATGGAAGAACTGGGGTCAATATGCATCCGTTCCACCTTAATATCGCCAATGTATCCAGTATAATACAGAGGTTAATCGTGCAGGTTGGTCTTGATAAGCATATCCTACAGAGTGAAGACAATGTTGGACATTATGCCTGTACAAGCGCTGTCCTGGATATCTGCAGGTGAGCTCTCCCCAGTGAGATTGGGCTGAGCTAGATATGCGTCGGCATTCTGGAGTACCTCGCTTAGTGCGACGTAAACATCTTTGGAGAGTCTCAGGAGCTCGTATAGGGACAATTTGGCCGGTGTGTTGGCCAATTGTGCCAAGATGTCAAAGTTGTAGGGCCTTTCCAGCCCATGAGGCGTCTCTCTTCAGAGCGGTTTGTCAAAGCGAGTCTCCTTCGGCCTAGGCTTGTCGGTCATCGGAGGTTGAGAAGGTCCTGGAGCATCAGCAGTAGTCGGCTGATGATCTTCAGCCGAGTTACCCGATGTAGGTTGGGATTGTGCACCCGACCGGATGACGACAACCGTAGCTTCTTCGACCTCTTCCAAGATTGTACGACATGATTTGACTTTTCCACTCTTTTTCTTACTGGTGGGGGGTAGTGCGGACTGAGTTACTTCAGGTACCAAGTTCGGATGGACCCACATGACCTCCCCTCGTGATGTGGTAAGGGACACTAGACCAGTAGCCTGGTCTCGAGGAGGTGGAAGGTTAGCGACCTCCATCTTTGCTCTGGGGATGGGTACTACTCCATCTTGAGTCTTTGTCGGAGGGAAGCTGCCGAACTGTACTAACACTATGTTGGCTGCCACGGTCACCTCTTTGAAATCAATGGCCAGGGCCTTAGAATCGATGAGATGTTGGATGTATCGCTTCAGTTGGTAGTAGTCTTGTGTAGCATGGTAGACGTAGCGATGGTAGTGACAGTACTTGGGGCTCTCCATCTCTGCAGGACGAGGTTTATGCCTTGGGGGAGGGAGCTGAATTCGACCTACTTGTATGAGTATGTCCAAGATGGGCTTGACGTGGCCGTCCTCGAAGGAGTAAGTCATCTGAGGCCACTGCTTTTCTGCCGGCTTCGGTTCAGTCTTCTGAGATGTGTCGGCCACCATAGCCTGTTTGCCCTTGTTGTCCCGGTTGGTGGAGGAAGTACTGCCATTGTTGTTGTTTGTATTAGGGCATTTGCCCTTGTCCTCTTCCTCCGAGATGTACAATCCCAGTTGGCGAGCTTTCCTCAGTTTGTCTTCTGCGCTAGTGGCGCTGATGATGAAAGTTTTCCAGTCCTTGAATTGACTCTCGCCCATCCAGAGGCTGATTGTGGGGAGCAACCTCTTTTGGCAAATTTCAATTAAGGAGGAATCAGGGTTACCGGAAGGCAACTTCATCGCGGTTTGGCAAAACCGCTCAATATAGTTCCTTGTCATCTCCTTTTCTCCTTGAACAACGTCCATGAGGGTGGACATCATCACGTCCTGTCCTACTTCGTAGAACCTCTTCGGGAATATACGTTTAAAGCTAGTGAAGGAATGGATGGAGTTGTCTGGCAAATTGCGGTACCAGTCGAAGACGACCCCTTCCAATTCCCCGATGAACAATCGTGTTAGGATGGCATCGTCATGGGGCAGATGGTCGGTTGTGACTTCGAAGTAAGTGATGTACCGGCTTGCAGAGGTCTTGCCATCATAGGGATTGAGGTTGAATATCTTATATCTTGGTGTAAAGGGAACATCTCTCCATACAGCAGGATACGGTTGTTGTATCCTGAGGTCCTGGCAGGTTTCTCGGGCGTGGAACATGGCCCGGAGCTCCTGGACCTCTCGTCTTGTCTCCATGGCCTCGTCTGCAGCAGTGGAAGCCGATGTTGTCGAAGGATTATCGCCCGGGTTTGGTGCAGCCGAGTTTGAGTCCGTATTGATCGTAGGAGCCAAGCTTGTTTGGCCAGGCGTCCTTCCTTGCAGAGTCGGTAGGGCCGCTTTGATCTCGTCCACATATTTGACCAAGGTATGAAGTATGGCCTCCAGAGTGTCGATGCGTTGGCGATCACTGGGACCGTCTTGGTTGTTGTCCGTCATGAACACCGTTCTCATATGAGAAGAGATGGAAGAAACGGTGGAGGACGTGCCCTCTGAGTCATACCCTTGTACAGAAAAGTCGTCAAGATATGTGGAAATATTCTTCTCTGGTTCGAACTCAGAAGGAGTGGTACCCCCAGCTTCAGATCTTGCCTCGTCTTGAGAGTTGTGGACATCCTCGGGGACATCGAAACATGCTGCATCTGTTGGGATAACCGTTTCCCCTGTATTATCTTCCTGGAACACCGAATTATCGTAGATGTTCGAAGGAGTGCTACCCCGGCTCCAGTGCCTCCCAGAGATGTAGATGACGAATCTCCAATTATGGTAGATTTTTTCTTTGAGCGAGTACCTTGGAAAACTCCTCCTATAGTGGTCGTGGACAACCGCTTAGAAAAGAGTTTCTTGGTTAAGATTTTCGAGATGGAGCATTTATTTTCTTCCCTTTTCCGTCGCCAGGGATCTTCTGAGCAGAATTGCAGGAGACGACGAGAAGCGCCTCGTCCTCTGAGCTCGGTTGTTGCAGTCGTTGGAAGACAGATTGCCGGTCCACTTGTATGGCCGCCTTGCTGCAGCCGCAGTTGACAATGACTTGAGTGTAGTGATGTCCACGAAAGGATTCTCTACACACCAAGTTTTTGTCTCTTTCCTTGCGTTTGTGAAAAATCACGTTGCGCAAGTCACTCGTTTTGTGGGCCCGAGAGTCCTGAGCACATGAGTGTGTTAGCATCCTGCCTACTTCCTGATGTGGGGGTAGTACGAGTACTTGTCCCTGATCATTGTTGGGAGATTCTTGATAACTATCCCGTTCGTTGGCCGCCGGGGGCTGGACACAAATAGTTTTATACAACTTTCCATCAGGGGCCCGCGTAATAGTCAGCGGGACGCCCTGATAGTCAGAAGTTGGGACAGCTGACTGAGCTCGACGAGCCCGCGCTATCCTAGACTTCTTCCCTCTAGCATCCGAGAGTGCATAGTAGGAAGAGTCCAAGTGGTGCGTCACAAAGTTTGGCACAACCTCCTGAGAGCCTCTACGTTCAGGACCGCATGAGAGGCGGTCAAAGACTGATCGTGAGTCACATGGAGCAGATGGTATATGACTGAGATTGGTGGTCGTGCAGGCTGTCTGAATACAGCTAGCATGTGGGGCCGCATGAGCCTTATGTATGCGGCTAGAAGCGGTGGCCGCATAAGCAGTCTGCATGCGGCTTGCAGTCGTGGCCGCATGAGCCTCCTTTATACGGCTGGAAGTTTTGGCCGCATGAGCCTTCTGTATGCGGCTGGCTTCTATGGCCGCATGAGTCTTCAGGTGGCTGGCGCCCTTATACGGCTTCTTCTTGGGCCACACAGAATTCCTCTTTGCCCCTGCAAGTCCAGCATCGTAGTATTTTCCTCTACGGGACGTCGGGACAGCAGAGTCCTCTATGGTCTGAAGTGGGGCCGCATGAGAGTCTTCCCCGCTATCTTGGGTAGCAGGGAGCATTTTCTCCAGAGCTTAGGGAGGAGCAAATAATTTGGTCCTCCACTCCCTGCGAGCCTTCTTCGTGCAGGCTCGCTTCTAGACCGGGCCGGCGCTCCCGTCGGAGAGCATTTCTTCAAATGCCTGCTGGTCGAAGCGGACGACCAACATCTGTTGAGTGGAGCCAAGTTTGGCTGCGTCCGATTGTGGCACCAACTCCTCAACCGTGGAGAAGTTAGTCCCCAGCAGAATCGCCATCGTGTTTGCCATTGATTGTAAAAGAATAGAATAGTTTTATGGAAGGAATGGACTTTTACTTTACAACACAAACTCGCTCGTACAAAGAAAGCCTAGGAATGAAAACCTAGGTACAACAATCTAAGTATAATTGTTTAGTTTTTTTGGGGGGTGACGGTAGAGGCTCGGAAGAGTGCTATCAACTCTGCCTTGCTCCTTGGATGATCGGACGTAACCTTGGCTCTGATGAAGAAATGCTCTCGAGATGTGGGGGGAGATTCTTTTGTGCGTCGTAGCTCTCTTTGTGCGTGCCTCTGTGTCTGCTTGCAAGGGAATGGCACCTTGCTATTTATAGGAGTGGGGTGTGATAAGTAGGATTTGTAATTATTGCTCCTTGAAAAGTGGGTGGTTAGGGATTGGTTACGATTTGCCTTGATCTTGTTTGTTGGAAATTAATCTGAGCCGTCAATATTGATTGTAACAAATCTGGGCAGTTAATGTTGATTGCACCAAATTCGCATGGGCAGTTAATGTTGATTGCAACAAATCTGTATCGTGATGATTTGCTGATATCAGCAAATTTGAGTGAATAAATCTTGGTCAATCTCCTGCCATGTGTCCCAACTGCCTGTTATGTTGATTGCCATAAATCTAGATTGTTGGGATTTGATAAACTCCTGCCACGTGTCCCAATTGCTGTGAGCCACGTGGAGGACTGTCATCGTTAAGCCGCATGAGTGTGGCCTTTAACCGAGCTGCATGAAAGTCCTTATAACTGAGCCGCATGAAGGTGGCAACCGCATGAGGGTGGCAGCCGCATGAGGGTGGCAGCCGCATGGGGGTGGCAGCCGTATGGAGATGGAAGCCACATGAAGGTGGCAGCCGCATGTGGGTGGCAGTCGTATGGAGATGGCAGCCATATGAAGGTGGCAGCCACATAAGGGTGGCAACCGCATGGAGATAACATCCGTATGATAGTGGCAGCCACATAAGAATGACAGTCGTATGAGAATAACAGTCGCATGGATCTGACAACCGCATAAAGGTGGAAGCAGCATGAGAATGACAGCCACATGGAGATGGCGGCGCCTGAGGTGGCAACCTCATGCGGGTGGCAGCCACATGGAGATGGCAGCTGCATGATGATGGCGGCCGCATTAAAGTAGGTAACCGCATAGTGAGCTTCGGAATTGGTGGATCGTGCCAACTATAAAGATTTCCTTCGTTTTCCTAGGAGCGCGCCATTATGTCAGAGTCATCATTGCAGCTTTATGTCAGAGCTGTCAATTCACCTTTATGTTAGAGCTGCCGTGTTGTGTCAGAGCATTAAATGAGGCCGCTGCTCGATGGCCAGCTGTAGAGGCGAACCGCATAGGGCCACGTGGCTTTTACCTGAGCCGCATGGAGGTACTGGGGATTTATGAGCCGTATGAAGCTCTGAAGGACTTTTGAGCCGCATGAAGCTCTAGAGGACTCTTGAGCCGCATGAAGCTCTAAGAGATTCTTTGGACCGCATGAGACTCCCTCTTTTTTGAGCCGCATGGACTTTTCTTTTCCTTTCCATGCTTCTACATGGTATGGTACAACACCGCTTGTCCTTGTTTAGTATAGGGGTACCATACTGCTTCGACGATGGTATACATGCCTAAACTATGGCACAGACCATTACTGATGTATTAATTGGGTTTTTGTTTCATTCACTTATGCTTCATTGGGGCACTAACTATTTGGGCCATAACCCTTATTGTTTTCTTTGGCCAAATCTAGTAGCTGAGCTCGAGAATCCTGCATATCTTCTCCTTACTGATGGCATACATAAGGAGGATGGTCTTCAAAGGGATTGAGTGGGTTTTTCTTCGCCACTCTTATAGTATTTTGTCTCTTTTGGAGCGTTTAGCCACAAACACCTCTTTATCCTGATATTCTGGATATTTACTCCTTTCACATAATTGTACCTCTTCACTGTAGCTAATTATGATCATGTATTATTAACACTGTGCTAGCTCTTTATTTTGTATAACTAGTTTCATGATCATTTTGATAGAGCGTTGGGATACCTTACGTTTTATTTTATATGTCCCACGTTTTCTATTCCTTATATTGACTAATTGAGACATAGCTTATTCACGTGAGAAAATAGGTGGCTTATATTATAGTATGTACCCCTTGTCTATTACATCCGTGACCATATTGTGGGGTATCGGTGTACTTCGTAGTGCGTATATACTAGTTGGTCGAGTCAAACCCCCGTTCTTCGTATTCTGGTATTGGGATGTGACAAGGTTTTATTGGTGGCCCATGTTGTAGAAGCATGAAATCCAAATGCCATAGAAGTCGATTTTGATAAAGCACTTTCCTAAGCGCTGCAAACAGTATACGCCAGATGCTACAGTCAAGGTTGGCGCATCATAAACAACATTCATGAAAAGAAGATTTTTATTAATCACAATATATATGGAAAATCTATTACATGGACTTTTTATTGATATTTGTGATTACATTGAAAATCTAATACAAAGCCTACTCTAAAGTCTGGCACAACACTTCTACGATGAGTCTTAGTCACTTGCAGCTCAGGCGCATCACTTTGTCTTTCGCCATGTGTTGTTGGGCGCATCACTTTGGCCATGTCTTCGGCCATGTGCATCAGCCGCTAGGAGGGTAGACGCGAGCAGCAAGCACATGCGCATCTCTTCTAAACGAGACATTGGTTGAGAAGAATTTGGGTTGGCAATAAACCCAAATCCTATAATCAACATCTTAGCACTCGATGTTGTCTCGAGCAAAATACGGCCTGTGAAGTGCATGAGTGCAAACCGATCTGCCAAATAACCAACCCGGCGTATTTCAGTTCTCTGATGGAGTTCTTCGACAAAATCGTCGCTTCTTTGAACTAGGATATCTATAACCCACAATTGATTGACTCGCCAAGGAGGAGGCTCACGATCATCGAAAGTAAAGTGTGTTCTTGACATAAAGTCAGGTAGAACAATAATGAGCAAATCCTTCTCTCTACAAACACAGCTATTTATAGGCTAAAGCATGGTCAAGCTCATGCGCCAAGTGGCAATCTCTCCGAGATTAGTGCGATGAACCTTTCATTAATGGCAATGAATCTGCCACCTTAATTTTAATTACGTCAAAAAGTCATTATTTCGAGCCCCAAAATGCTCTACGAGGTTGACCGAAAACAAATGTGCCTCTTCGACCATACTGGGTATAGTGATGCCCCATATGGTTGATGCACCCACAAACGATTCGCCTCACAGTGGATGCGCCTCAAAACTGATGCACCAAACATGGCTCCTCTTCGACCAACATTTAATGCTAAGTGTCAGATGTCAGCAACATTACCTCAAAGACAGTACAGACGATAGTTTTCACAGAAAACGAAGAGTCACCCATGTCAGCATATGTTGGTGTCATCATTACCCGCTTTTGTTGGTTACAGCTGTCTCTGCCACATGGCTGACCCGACTAAACTTTGCATGCGCCCTTAAAAAGTTGTGCTCAAACTTACATGCACCCCATGAGCCATGTGCCAAGTTTTTCCATGCACCAAAATCGTACAAGCGCATCAAATCTTTTCTGTTACAACAGCATGGGATCTTCGAGCTATCAGCACATGCCACGTATCAAAAGACTCGGTTATACCCATGAACGGGTGCTAACCACCCAAGATCTCAGCAATAGATGAATCTAAACAACTCCACGTGTCAGCTCATCCGTAGTCCAATAGTACAGTTACGTCGGATTTATTTCAAGTTTTCGGGTGCAGCGCCCCTACGCCCAACAAGTCATGCACGTAGCATTCCTACGTACCAAAAAGTCCATGCGCGTAGCTCATACACGCGTATGGATGGATCATTCCACCATCTATGAATAGAAGGATCATTCCTTCATTTACACACAAACATAGAGAGAGGGAGACAGTTGCCCAGACATTCAGAGAGTCAGAGCATACTTCAAGAGGGCCGAATTACCGTCTAGCTGAAGACCTACAATTTTTTCTTGATCGTTGTCAGATCGTCAACGGAGTAAAGAATCAATCCACCATCGCCATACGTCCCCAGAAAACGAATTGTACTCCAAAGATCTTGTTTAGGATCAAAATTGTACTCTTCTTTCGTTTGTTTATATAAAAGTTCATTCAAACTTTTCTATGGCAACAAGCTGGCGACTCTGCTGGGGACGAATTTCCTATCCAACGAGAAAGTAGTATCACAATCTTACGACAACAAACTTGGGTCCTCCCAAAAGATGCTGGTTGTGTACTTCGTTCAGCAAGCTTACGAGGAATTCCTCTCTAAATGTAGCGCGAGTCCTTCGAAGTGGCTGCCAAAGCCGAAGAAGACTTGCCAAGTCTGGGTGCCCAAAGGCGATGCACCGTGCACAACAACGAAGGAACTGTGCCGGCACAGCCGATCTTTGCTGCTGACTCCATCAGCAAGTAAGACACTGCTTCTGGAGTGGTGTATCCGTCAGGAAAGCACAATGCCGACCGCAACTCCCAATTAACTTTGTCCCAGTCGAAGAAGATGCGCCGAAAGAACAAAGGTGCAGTCGCACTTCCATGTATGTGTTCTGCTGCACAGGGAACACCTTCTATCTTCGACTGAATTACTTGTCACCTTGGCAAGGAAAAGTTGGATTCTAAGTACTATGCGCCTTTGTGGGCTAGTACGAAGAAATCTAAGACAACACAGGTCATGCGCCCCCAATGTGCTATACCAACAACAAATAAGAAACGTGCGTTGAAACCCATGCATGCGGCTGATGGCAAGCTGTACATAATTGACTAAGACGCTCTTGCATCCAGAATGAGCAATTCTCAAAGTCCCCATTCCACTTAGGCACATTCCATGTGTTGGAACCAAGTCAGGGGCAAATCTTGTGTTGTTGAACCCATGCACCCATGTGGGCTGTGTGCATGAAGTGGGTTTGACACACAATCGGTGTTGTTCTCCTATCAACAATCTGGGTGCATCTCATGCGCTGGAACCAGATTAGGGAGCGCATCACCCACATACACACCCAAGCGCTTGGCCTAGCCATGTGCCTGAAGTGGGTGTAAACGTGAATCTCTCACACGATTTACATGACGTAATTACTCACAAACGTACAACAAGAGAGGTGACTACTATGCACAATACACCGCTCGCGGGGTATACTTGTGCTTCTGTCACCATTTATTCCTGCTGTTGCAAAACAGTGACCCCACCAACAAAGCAGTTCGTGTTCCAGCGATTGCAACCTGCTGTACCCATCCGACATCGTCTCGAAAAGAGGGTACTAATTGAAGACGAGGAGGAACTCTTAGTTGCCTCATGTCGTGCCACCTCACATTCCTCTGCTGTAAAGAGGAACAATCCTTCGATTTTGGCTAGTGCATCCAAGAGTCGACTCTGAGGCAGCAAGTTAGCAGTGTCAATCGGGGTTTCCAACACACACGTTCCAAAAACAAGCCTTTCTCGGGGAAGATGACTTCGTCATCCACTATGGGTGGCAACCTCCCGATAATTCACAACAATCCTTCATTCCTAGAATATGACATCTATCAAAAAAACAATGCCAACGCAGTTGGGGATAGCAAACTCTGGGATTCAGAAGGGGAAGCGTTGACGCTGATCTTCCCACAAGATAGTGATGCTGAAAATGAAAGATCCACTGCTTCGTCTATTTCCTCTCGCGTTATGCCGGTCTATTTTACAGAGGGTGGAAACGGAGAAGAAGGAGAAGCTTCGGCCCCAAATCTCCTACATCGTATTGATACCCTAGAGACGGGACTTTAAACCCTCATCACCTCCACGTAAGCCTGGACACAAGTCGTGTTAGACATCCGGACTACTTTGGCTGCTCAACCTCCGATAAGGACTCCTATATCTGCAAGTCCCGACCCAAGAACCAATGGAGAATCCAATATGCTACCCCAGCGAGTACCCTCCGGGACGGATCATCATACCCTGCCTCGGTCGTCTGCTCCTGGGATCCGGCAGCCCCATCCTCCTGAATGGAACAACGTAGTTTATCCTCCCAAGTATAAACCATAGACACTAACACCATTTGATGGAAATGAGTCTTCCCGTCGATATTTAACATACTTCGCTTGCATGACGGGGCACTTGCTATAGGATGACGCCTTGCTCACAAGCTTGTTCATCGTGGCATTGAAGGGGGTAGCTTACGAATGGTTCTGCAACCTCCCTCATAATTGCATATCCTCCTTCGAGGATCTAAATAACCTGTTCCTTTCCCAGTTCTATGAGGGCGGGATGGACATGACAATGTCCTCTCTCATGGACCTTACCCAAAAGGAGAAAGATCCAATCCGAGCCTACATTGAGCGCTTCCATCAAGCAGCCCTGAGATTATCTCCCGGTATTCCAGAGAATGTGCTAATGGATTCCTGCCACAAGAACATGACACCGATAGTCAAACTTTTGGTGGATTCCATCCAATACACAGACTGGACCGTGTTCATTATTGGTGCTGATAGCGCAGAGACGAAGGCCCGGAATGCTCGTCTTCTGGGAGTCAACTTCCCTACGTTCGATGACAAAGGAAAATACCCCTCCAACAGCAATAACAGCTAGCGTGAATCCAAGAAAAAATAGGCATTGACTGTTAATGCCTCTAAGGGTGCATCAGCTCCCACTCAAAAACCACAAGCTGCACCACGACAAAAGAAGGTCTACTCCTTTAATGATGAAGATACTCTGCAACTCTTCGAGGTACTCATGCAAGACGATAAAATCAAATTGCCTGACCCTAAGAGCCCCGATGAGGTGACAGAGTTGGCGACCCAAAGTATTGTCACTATCATCGATTCGTCAGACATCCAACTCAAGACTGATATATACTGAAGAACTACATCCAGTGCATGATCAATGCAAACGTTCTTACCCTCGACTATGAGGATAAGATAGTCTCAGCAAACATGGTGTCCCTTCAGTTTGGCACCGTCCCGCCAACTGAGGCACAAGATGGCGTCGTCCCCATCCTGAAGGCGATAATGGAAGTAACCAATCTTCCTTCAACTCGTGACAACATGAGTGGGCTGGTGCCACTCACCACATCCCAGGGTAAGATCATGTGGGTCACCCAGATCTAGTCCAGAGCTGACTCAATCAGTGGCACGCCCTACTACCAAAGCAAAGGCAGAAATTCCAAATCCTTCCATATGGTCACTTCCTCCTTAGAAGAAGCCTTGCCATTGGTGACAAGGTCAAAGCAAAATACCCAGCCAGAGGAGGTTCTGGCTGAGGAGGCACCTTCCGTCATCACCCCCACTACTCCAAGAGAGGGTCCATTCCAACCTCCGACGGGAGACAAACAAAAACAAAAAGAGATTCATTTTGACAAGCCTATAAGAAAAGATGGTACTTCGGGGTTGATCAAACCCCACAACTTTGACATATTGGCGCAACTAGCCAATACTCCAACTCGGTTCTCTTTTTGAGATTCTCCGACTCTCTAAAGATACTCGATATAACGCTCCAGTCCCAAAATACTTAGGACCAAGTACGCTACATGCCAGCTGCACATATACGAAGAATACTCCAATATATGGAATTCTCGTATACGTACATAAGCTGTATATATAATAAAGTCATAGTCCAAAATATAAGTATCTAATCTCATTATAGCTCAGCACAGAATGAATAATAGTCCAATAAATAATAAGTGCATCAAAGAGATAGCCGGGTGGTCATACCCACTCCAAACAGCTATGAAAAATCGTCACAATGATCGGAGTCCAACCTTCGCAAAATAGAAAGTAAAAAGATGTAAAAATGTCCACTAAAACGTCTCAAGGAAATCAATAAGCTAGAAGTCAGCGGAAGATGCCTCGTCATCAATATAGGATCGATCCAGAGCCGCTCCGTACTCATGCGGGAAGTCTCCTAATCCTAGAGAGATAACCAGGTCCTCAGCGGGACATAACAAGATACAAGAAAACACCATGCCTTGATAATATAATAGAAAAGAAAGGATGCATGCAATCGGGTGCCTACCAGTTCTACAGTGATAATGCAGTTAAGAACAAACCTTCAATACATGGGCATTTAGCTCAGGTGCAGGTAACTCAGGTATGGTCCCATCAGGATACCAGGGAGCTCAAAGCATAATATTTCTCGAATGTCAGAGGCCAGCAGGATCAGGAGTAGGAAAGTGCATAAGTAGCCCATAGGAAAGTGCATAAGTAGCCCATACGTTAAGAAACTATTCTCCCCACCCAATGCCTAGTAGGGTCACATCTATGACTCATAAGACCTCTAGTAACTGCCAATTCTACTAGCATACAATTTTATTGGCAATTACTCCTATCCGTCGTACGCCTCATACGTATCGGTGGCCAGCAGACTACGCAGGTACGTGTCCTATATGTGACTCACAACATATGGTAAAGCAAGTGTCAAGGCTGTACGAGATATACCAATACCTCATCAACAGTGGGTGGTCACTAGACTAAGTCAATGTAAGAGAAATAAATAAAAGCAGAAAAACGACCGATAGAGTCGCTTGCACCCAACTGTGACTTGGACGCACAGTTTTATAATATCAACAAATAAGAAATACTAAAAATAACAACTGAAAATAAGAATATATAAATCACAGAGTAAGGTGGCAAGGTATCTTGCCTGGCGGTGCGAAGGCGGCAAGTCCAAGAATCATAATATCCGCAATAAAAATGTCACAATCTCCAAACAACTCGTGTACTATATGTGACTCACAACATATGGTAAAGCAAGTATCAAGGCTGTACGAGATATACCAATACCTTATCAGCAATGAGTGGTCAATAGACTAAGTCAATGCAAGAGAAATAAATAAAAGCAGGAAAACAACCGATAGAGTCGCTTGCACCCAACTGTGACTTGGACGCACAGTTTTATAATATCAATAAATAAGAAATACTAAAAATAACAACTGAAAATAAGAATATATAAATTACAGAGTAAGATGGCAAGGTATCTTGCCTGGCGGTACGAAGGTGGTAAGTCCAAGAATCATAATGTCCGCAATAGAAATGTCACAATGTCCAAACAACTCCGGATGCTGAAACAAACATAAAAAACGTACTCAAAATAAGTGATATACCTAGAAAATGCCTGTCCAAAAGTCTAATTCTGGAACAGGGACAAAATCATAATTTTGGGTCAAAATAATGTCTACCGTTGGACCCGTTTTGCACCGAAATACGTGCCAAAGACTAAGGTCTCTAAAGTCGTAAAACTACATGTTTACAGATCCAATTTGAGGAGGCAAACCCAATGGTATATCCAATTTTGGATCCCGATGAGCCGTGCACAAAATTGTCCGTTGGATCGGGTTGCGGGCCCGCCAAATTGGCGTTTCGATCAACCTTCTCAGAATCGGACCAAACTTGGCATACACCAAAACATCGATGCGGTCCTATTGGCACAAGCTTTGTGTCGATTCGATGAACGTGCATGAAGTTATGGCCAAGTTTGCAAAACGTTGATACGGGTGTATCTCGACGGATACGTACTGATTTCGTCGTGCACGCGCAACGAAATCGAGTTTCGTCATTTCCCACATGTGAACAACATCCATATGCGCCTTTTGATGCGTATAGTGTGTGACCACGTCGCCCGGTTTGTCGGGGCGTACGCCGTATAGGGGAGATTTATAATTTTTTGACAGTTTTAAAGGCAATTTTTCTCTCAACTTTGACAGCGAATAACTTCATGCATAATAATCGAAAATTAGGTCTAAAAGGTGCATTTCAATCTCATTTATGTTGTCTTTGAATGTTTTTAATTAGTTCTCAAAAATTCTTAGTGGTTCGGGTAAAATTTCCCTTCCAAGTTAGGGTCTGGTTCGGGTTTTCTATTTACGTTTGGACAGATTTTTCGTAAAACTGTCATCGATTTCTCGAACAGTTTGATGCACTAGAATTAAATCTATTAGAAGGATAATGAAGAGGTTTAGGTTGTAATCGAACATGATAAATCGATTGCTTGAATCGAGCGACTAAGGAGGACAAAAACTGGCTGTGAATTAGGGGTTCTGCCTTGTTGCTGCTATCGACAGCCCCTGATCTCGCGTACATGGATGGTCGTTCGGCGCTCGTTGGGCGGTGCAGGAGGTTGGGGCAGAGAATATGGAGGTTTACCGGGGTCAGGGGTTCATCAAGGGGGCGCTGGTTTGTCTCACGAAGCTCCATGTAGGGTTCTTAGGTTTTTCGAAGCTCTCTAACGTCCGAGTATAGGTTTAGATATACTCACTTTTTATCCTAATACAATTTGATTTCTGATATGGGTTTTTCGAATCTATACAGCAGGGTGATTTGGATTTGGATGATCAAATTCGAAGAAGATTTGATCTAGGAAATATGGGGTGAAGATCAGATCAAAAAGATTTAAACATTCGAGTTTCTAAAACTCGAACACCCGAACCCAAGCTACTGTGGTCGGGATTTCTTGGATTTTCTTATCTCCCGAGATTTTGGGAAAATCTCGTGAGTTAAGGTTTTTTTAACTCATATATATACATGTATATATATACACATCATAATAGCTATACACTCATATATATATATATGCTCATATATATATATATTACACTCATATATTAGCTATAATATATTAGCTATAAAAATATATATATATATATATATATATATTACACTCATATATTAGCTATAATATATAATCTCACATATATATAAAAATGTATATCAAATAAGCATGTAAAAATTTATGTAAATTTTTTTATAAACTTTAAACTCACCATATACTTATAAGTATTTACTAGTAATAATATGCATGCCATATTTATTATTTAATTAACACTTAGATAAGAATTACCAAAATATTATTTAAGTAAGTATATAAAACAATAAAAATTAGGGGGTTTACACCCTACCCATCTTAAAGAAATTTCATCCTCGAAATTAAAACTAACATCGGGGGGTGTATGCGATGCAATACGAATTAAAGGGCTAAAGTATGAAAGTCGTACCTTGGTTTTCAAACAAATGCAGGTAGCGGTTCCGAATGTCGTCCTCGCGCTCCCAAGTAGACTCTCCCGGCGAGTGATGCTTCCATGCCATGCGAACTAATGGTATAGACTGATTCCGTAACACCTTCACTCGGTGATCAAGGATGCCTACCGGTTGCTCTTGGTACGACAAACTCGGTCCAACAGTGATTTTGGAGTGATCGAGCACGTGATTGCTGTCTGCCACGTATCGTCTCACCTGCGACACATGGAATACGTCATGTACTCCCTCTAATGACGGTGGTAGTGCCAATCTGTAGGCCACCTCTCCAACATGTTCCAAGACATCGACGGGCCGATGTATCTTGGACTCAACTTGCCACGTCCTCCGAATGGAATCGTGCCTCTAGTGGGGGATATATTCAAGAAAACAGGGTCGCCTTCCTTGAACTCCAAAGGTCGACGACGATTGTCTGTCCACTGCTTTTGTCTATCCTGCGCTGCTTGCAGGTGGTCCTGGATCTTCTTTACCTTCCCCACTGTGCTCAAAACCAACTCGGGACCCAATATCTATCGCTCTCCTATGTCGTTCGAACAAATAGGAGATCGACAATTTCTACCATACAACGCTTCAAACGGGGCCATCTGAATGCTCGCTTGATATCTATTGTTGTAGGAAAACTCTTCATACAAGATGAAGGTGGTCTTCCCATGATCCGCCAAAGTCAAGCATACACGCTCTCAATATATCCTCTAGCGTCTGAATAGTACGCTCTAACTGGCCGTCTGTCTGTGGATGATACGCTGTGCTAAACTTCAAACGTGTACCCAAAATGTCCTGCATACTCCTCCAAAAGTGTGAGGTAAATCTCGAGTCACGGTCTGACACGATGCTAACTGGTACACCATGTTAGCACCCTGAAATTCGGGTTGATTTTTTTCATTTTATTTATTTTCTGATTGTTTGGTTTCATTAAATATTTCATTCTATTTATTTGTCTGTTAGTGTACTTTCCCATGCCTTTGATATTTGGAGTATCAGGGATGTTCAACTCTGGAAATCTTCTTCACGAGTTTTGGAGTGGACACGATTACCTTCATGACGGTATATAGTGTCCCATCCAAACTTGTTCCCTTGTGCTCTTTCTGCTTCGCTGAACTTCGGGTCGGTTTAGACCATTTGACTGATATTTATTTTCCCACTTTTTTCCTTGATCATTTTCAGCGCGTTACCATGACATTTAAATTGGGAGCGCCAGACCAGTCATTTCCTTGAAACTAACTCCTCATTGATGATCTACTCGAGACGCTCATCACCCATGACCTTCGTTTCCCACTCATTCATGTCATTTTGGGCTCCATTTGATTCGCACAACTTTTCCGACGCGTGACCGATTTTATTTCACGCCACGGCGTCACATTCATTTTCCAACTTGATTTGTGGGTCCCCTGTCGACCAAAACCTGTCCGCCCCAACTATGGACATGGCCCACTTTGAGCCTACTATCCGTCCGCCACTTGTGTCCCATTATTTGGAATCCCCATGTGCTACTTATTTACACATGATCATCAACGTCTAATTATAATTCTATTTTTGCACGATGTCCAGTTTTGACCCAATCCGGCTCCACCGAGCCCAGTCCAGCTCCATGTTGCCCTCCATCGTGACACGTTTTTAGTGGTGGCCCATGCAGGTCGAGACTAAAGTGTAGTGGTATTCGAACTAGAGTGCCACTACAGCCTGCAGTAGGATTTGGATATATTTTGAAGGTACTCAATCACAGATAGGAACCCTTGAGAGATTTCCGGGACGACCCTGGAGAATCTTATTTAACTTCGATTTGAAAACTCTATTTTTCCCTTGATTTAATTTATTTTACTTTTGTTGTTAAATTTGATTTTTATGGATTATTGTTGAATTTGAGTTTATATTTATTTTGATGGAAGATTTTCGAATTTTGAATTTTGACGATAGCTGTTGCATTTGAGTTTGTATTTTGATGGATTTAGTTTATTTTGAATTTTGATGTTCGTTAATAAATTTTGATTTGATTTTTGAGTATTCATTGTTGATTTAATTTGATTTTTGGCAAGATGAAATTATATGGGCTAGGTCATCTATGTTATGGAATCTAGTCTTCTATAGTCACATTAGCAAGCATGGTGAGGACATATAGTCTGACTCTGGATGTATTTCTCGGGTGTGGGAATTTAAGGTTTTCGCAGCCAAGCATGCGGCACCGTGAAAATGTTAAATACCATGATTCTAGAGATATGTACATAAGTCAAGGGCTCTGTGATTATCGTAGCCTTGCTTACTAGTATGACGAGGATTTAGAGTACCATGATTTTGGATAGACGCATATGATTATCAAATTGTGCTTAAAATATTTTGAACATGTTTTCTTACTTTTTCTCAGTCATTCAAAAAAAAGGAATTATTATTTGTTGTTTTGCCTAGTTTCTTGTCATTTAACTTAAGAGTATGTTTAGTTGTTTTCATAAACCGTTGTGTAACTTCTTGCTATGAGTTTTTCTTAATACAATGAATCGATGATTTTGCTAGACTTTATCTTGAATTTGATATTTAACTCTGGATTTCAAAACGGTTCCTTCTTTAAACTGATAAGCAGAACAGATTTTCTCGTTATTTCTTTCTTGCTATTATTCTTGAATTAAATAATAATGATAATAAAACTGTCTTGATTTCGTCAATCACCTGCTTGCAATCTTGGTAGAGATCTAAATGTTAGTCTTAACGTAGAATTAATTTTTTTTTTGGGACATGAGAATATATGAGTATATTTATATAACAGACACTTTGCCTAACACGTATGCATGCTACACTTGATTTTTCCACATATCTAGATACATATTGATATGTTGTTGATGTCCAAATTTTCGTAACCAATATTTTTGGTTCTCTACTTTTCCATGTTAAATTAGTAATTTAAATATAAATTTCATGTTATTATTTAGGTTTACATCACTGCTCATATATGTTATACGCAGGGTTTCAATTCAAAAAAAAGAATTTTGGTTGAAAATTTGTGTTTAAAATTTGTCAATTTAAGACTGTGTACATATTAACCCTTAATACTGAATTCCAAATGTTTAGTTTAAATTACTGTTTTATTTTCTTAATATAATATTTAGAGCTGCGTATATTGTTGTAAGTAGGAATATAAATTTAAGTTTCATATTCTTACATGATGGTTTGTGATAAACATTGAGTTGAGTTTTAATGTTCAAGTTCTCCAAAATTCTGAAAACTAGTTACATGTTAATATTTTTACATTGATTTCCATGTTTAGTCAATTTCGGATTTAACATGTAATATTAAACTGTATGCGTAGGTAAATATATTGATAGTATGTTAGGGTTTCTTTTCTATCATGTTAGGATGTGTTAGGACCATTGAGATTGTTGTGATGTTTCAAACCCTAAAATCTGAGACCGCATTATGTCCATATTTTTCCATGGGTTGAATGTTAGCTTAGTTTTCATTTTTTTTATGTAAATGCTGAACTAAAACTGGATTTAACCTTTCAATACTAAGCTATAACCCTGTACAAGGACACACACACACACACACTCTAACTTAGTATACCCTGTCATGTAACCTAATCTTTCCTCTCTATGTTATGATCATGTATCTATATATATATATATAGCGTTTATACATCCATGTTATAATTTGTATAGGTACATAACTAAGTCTACCTTTTATATATATAAATGGTTAACCATGCATGTTATGATTAAATAGGTTGTATATTGTAGATTGTTAAACCATATGCCATAATTTTGATTTTCTTGGGATAGTATTTTTTCAGATGATTGGTAGTTACCTTCCTTTATTATTTTTTTTTTTTTTTTTATGAGTACCAGTTTTCATATGGGGTGGTAGACAACTTTATAGTTTTGATGGTTGTTGTTTCTGTATCCTTCTATTTTAGCACCCTGGATTGCTTGTGTGTTTGATACCCTATGACCGTTGGTTAGCATGACTAGTAAACCTAGATGAGACTTCACTATCACCGTTACCATGACCCTGGATATTGTCTTTTATTTGATGGTATGATTTGTTTTAATCTGGGACTTTGATTATGGGGGTTTGACCTAGAGGGAGTAGGGACATTTTAATTTCGAGGACGAAATTTTTATAAGGTGGGTAGGATGTTAGCACCCTGAAATTCGGGTTGATTTTTTTCATTTTATTTATTTTCTGATTGTTTGGTTTCATTAAATATTTCATTCTATTTATTTATCTGTTAGTGTACTTTCCCATGCCTTTGATATTTGGAGTATCAGGGATGTTCAACTCTGGAAATCTTCTTCACGAGTTTTGGAGTGGACACGATTACCTTCATGACGGTATATAGTGTCCCATCCAAACTTGTTCCCTTGTGCTCTTTCTGCTTCGCTGAACTTCGGGTCGGTTTAGACCATTTGACTGATATTTATTTTCCCACTTTTTTCCTTGATCATTTTCAGCGCGTTACCATGACATTTAAATTGGGAGCGCCAGACCAGTCATTTCCTTGAAACCAACTCCTCATTGATGATCTACTCGAGACGCTCATCACCCATGACCTTCGTTTCCCACTCATTCATGTCATTTTGGGCTCCATTTGATTCGCACAACTTTTCCGACGCGTGACCGATTTTATTTCACGCCACGGCGTCACATTCATTTTCCAACTTGATTTGTGGGTCCCCTGTCGACCAAAACCTGTCCGCCCCAACTATGGACATGGCCCACTTTGAGCCTACTATCCGTCCGCCACTTGTGTCCCATTATTTGGAATCCCCATGTGCTACTTATTTACACATGATCATCAACGTCTAATTATAATTCTATTTTTGCACGATGTCCAGTTTTGACCCAATCCGGCTCCACCGAGCCCAGTCCAGCTCCATGTTGCCCTCCATCGGGACACCCTCATATTTATTACCCAAAAATATCAATTTCTTATTTTATCTATTTTATTATATAATGGGAAATTTTCCTTGAATTTAATCCTAAAAGAATGACCTATTTTTCCTACAATTATTTTAGCCCTTGGATCCTCCTACTTTTAATCATCACCATTCAATTTCCCCCATGAAATTTCCCCACACTCCACAGCCAAGTTGGCCGGCCCTAATTCCTAGGGAAGACCTTTCATCTCTCTCTCTCCCTATCATTTAAATCTTATCCTATTCTCTCTCTCTCTCTTCCTAATATTTCCTATACACCAACAAAGACAACAGCAACACCAGCTCTCCGCCGAGCTCCACCCTCACTCCTCCACCCGACCACCTCCCATGTAGCCCGACCAACTCCTCCCATGGCCAGCCTGGACGTCGGTCGAGCCGCCATCTCCACGAGCTCAGCCCATCTTCTCTTCCTCCCTCCTCCTTCATAATATCAACCATCACCACCTTCAACACCATCAAAACCGACCACCTCCTCCACCACCTTAGCCTTCACGACGGCCACCCCCACCTCGTCGCGCCGCGCGAGCAGCGGCTGCAGCTGCGTCGCACAGCAGTGGCAACAGCCACCAGCGCCTGTGCGCGCGCGAGCGGCGCTGCCGCGCCGCCTCCGGCCACTCACCGGCGTGGCCGACCTCGCCGTGGGTGCCCCGCCCCACGGGCGAGCTCTGGTGGAAAGTCCCTGACGGCCACCGTCCTCCGGGACGCGCCGTCGAGGCGATTTCTGCGTTTTGAACGAGATCCCGTCGGCGCGCGCGAGTTTGGAACTCAGATTTGGCGCTCCGTCGCAGCGACTTTGCGCACGTTTTTCCGGAGATCCGACCGTTGGATCAGCGATTTCTTCGCTCCATCGCAATCTCGGTATATCCACCTTCATCCCTGTCAATTTTCGTCCGTTAATTTTATCGTTTGATACATGAAAACCGGCCACCAAGTTGACCGTTTAAATTGTATTAAATTTGGACAGTTTTGCGGGGCCAACTTCGTCAGCTTGTATCTCCTCCACCGCAGCTCCATTTGGCATGCTACCAGTTCCGGCGCGAAGCTGGTATAACCCTCTTACTACCCCTCCAGTTTCGTTTCATTGTGAGCTTGTTTAATTGGTTGAATTCGACGCCAAAGTTGGCCATCCGAATTCGTAATTTCCAACTTGTAAAATTCCATTTTTGAACACGGGACTCCAGATTTCATTTCTGACACCACCATTAGACTTGTGGCGTCGTTCTGGCATGTTTTCATATAAAATTTGTTAGATTTGGAGAACGTGGGCCCGGGCACGCATTTCGGTGCAAAACGGGTCCCACATTCTGGGTCAACGGGACTTTTTGACGCCGGCTCATCGAAATCCAATTCCGGATATACCGTTGAGTTCGTATCATCATTCTGGACTCGTTGACATATAATTTGCTAGGTTTTGGTGGACATTGGGTCTGGCACGTATTTCGGTGCAAGTCGGATACCAATATCCGGATCAACGGGTCATTTTGAGATCGGCTCATCGGAATCCAATTCCGGAGATACCGTTGAGTTCGTATCATCATTCTGGACTCGTTGACAGGTAGTTTGCTGAGTTTTGAGGACTTTGGCTCCGGCACGCATTTCCGTGCAAACCGGAATTCCAAGTTCTGGTCAACGGGCCAAAATGAGATCGGGTCAACGGAATCCAATTCTGGAGATACCGTTGGGTTCGTATCGTCATTCTGGTTGCGTGGACATATAATTTGCTATATTTTATAGACTTGTTTTCTTGCACGTTTTTCGGTGCAAAACGGCTCCGACACGGACACCGTTTTGACCCGAAATTACCTTTTTGCCCTTGTGTCCAAATTGGACCGTTGGGTAGGCTATCCTAGCTAATTTGACCATTCTGGACACGTTGGCGATGTTCATTTCATCGTCCGACAATGTTTGTTGATAATTTCTCTAAGTTTAACCTTTTTATAATTAATTAATAATTAATTCATATAATGTTCGTATTTCGGGATTAGTACAACGAAACTGAGATCAGCCAATTCCAGTGATCTCGTATCGCTGAAATTGACATGTTGGACACGTGGATAACTATAATAAGATTATCAACCTTACCGATAATCTTCTTATCTCGATTTGCGTGTCGTAAGTTTCGACGTACAAATAACGAAGTACACTTTATATTAGATTAGATTTACCCTGTTTGACCAGAGTTGACCAGTTGACCCAAAGTCAACTATAAGTCAACGCTTGACCTAGTTTGACTAGATTATTGACCGGAGTTGACCTAGAGTTAATTTGACTTAGAAGAACCTAGAATAATATAGATGGCTAGTATAGTTTTATTTATTTCAACTTGAACCCCTTGTAACCTGTGTTACTTTAAATAGAACTCTGTGGCTTCAGTGGGACCCCCTATACTTATCAGCTGTTCAGGTTATCGAGGCGAGTACATTCTCTGATCATTTCATATCCTGCTTAGAATTATTTCCTGCAGTAGATTACTTTACTTGTACTGTCACGTTGGTCACACGGATTGGTACTATATGGATCTCTACATGCGATGTTATCCCCCTCGGAAGCATCGGGTACATTGTGCTTGTGCGTTTCACTTACATCATGTACTCCTGTGCTTTTATTACATGTGCACTCCTGTGAATCTTGTACTCTCATGTTCACGGAGCCCCATGTATACTATCATGTGCACCCTATATGGGCCCCCATGTGATATCCTGTGCAATAACATAACCTGTTTAGATCCTTGTGTATTGATTGAGGATACGGGGGAGTGCTAGTAGTCGTGTGAACAATTCCTTTGTAGTGTAGATTCCTGTGCACCTCGATATCCTGTGCAAATCTGTCCTGTTCACATGTGCTATCTCGTACTCTGACTCACTAGCCACTGTTAGTTCTCTATGTATAGTAGATATTTATATTACAGTTCTCTTCCTGTTTACATACAGCATTTCTTCAGTACCTGTATCTTACTTTACTGCATGTTATATGTTTTCTAACCTGCTATGATCTGTTGAGATGTACTGTGCTCGCTCCAGTCCTGACTGGACCTGTTGATAAATTTTACAGATAGTCTGGAGGTGCCTGCTAGCCTAGAGGAGACACATTAGAGGTTGTTTAGGTAGTTATTTCATTTTGTCTGGAGTTGTATTTACTTTGTGGATTACTGTATCTTTATTTGAGTTTTGAGATGTATTTTTGGGTTCATGTATCTTAGACACTTAGACTTCTATCTCTTGTATTTATTTTGGATTTCATGTTTTATCTATTCTTATCATGCTCTACCTTAGATGTGATTGAGTTGTATCTGCTATGTCACCCCCATTCGGGGAGTATAAACTGCTTAGCTTTATATTATTAGATGTTGCGACCTAGGATAGCGTTCTACCGCCGACACTGCGGCGTAGGCTGGGCGTCGTTACGTTCTCGTGCCCTAACTCTAGGGTGCGGGTCGTGACACACCGTGTAGCTTCACTATTTGCTTCATATACATATCTGCCAAAACTTCTGTGGACTGTCCTACTCTAAAAGGTAAGAAGTGGGCCGATTTGGTAAGTCTATCAACAATTACCCATACCGTATCTCATCCACTAGGACTCCGAGGAAATCCTGTGATAAAGTACATCATAATGTGCTCCCATTTCCATCCAAAAATGGGTACCGGTTGCAGTAATCCGGTCGTCCTCTGGTGCTCGACCTTTACTTGTTGGCATACCAAACACTTGGCCACAAAACGAGCTATTTCCCGCTTTATTTCGTGCCACCAATAATACTACCGTAAGTTGCGGTACATCTTAGTTCCTCCGGGATGAATAGAGTAAGCCGAACTGTGCGCTTCTGCCATCAACTCCTGCCATAGATCTCCATTAGGAACATAAATACGATCACCACATCGTAATGTCTCATCGGGATGAATCCTTAATCCCGTCTGCTCTTCTGCCTCAGTCCTCTCTCGAAGCCGTCGAAATCTAGCAACTGTGGACAATGCCACCTTGATCTGATCTACTAATGATGATTGCACTTAGAGATTGGCTAATACGCCATCTGCTCCTGGCAATACTACCTCTATGCCAAGCTGCTGTAAGTCTCTAATCAACTCCTTCTGTGTGGTCAAGAAGTGTGACATGGGCCTTCGGCTTAATGCGTCTGCTATGACATTAGCCTTGTCCGGATGATAATGTAACTTGATCTCGTGATCCTTCATCAACTCCAACCAACGTTGTTGTCGCATATTCAACTTTTTTTGTGTGAACACATACTTAAGGCTCTTATGATTAGTGTAGATATCAACCTTCTCGCCGTACAAGTAGTATCTCCATAGCTTCAAAGCGAAGATACCGCTGTGAGCTATAGATCATGGGTCGGATAATTCTTCTCATTCACCCTCAACTGTCTCAATGTGTATGCTACTACACGACTGTGCTGCATCAATACGCATCCTAATCCCTTCCCGGATGCATCACTGTAGATTACAAATCCTCCTGGGCCCGATGGTAGTGTCAAGATCGGTGCCGTGGTCAAGCGTTTCTTTAACTCATCGAAAGTGGCTTGACACTCATCTGTCCATATAAATTCTTGGTCCTTGCAAGTGAGTCGAGTCATAGGCCCCGCTATTCTAGAGAAATCTTCTACAAGCCTTAGGTAATAACCCGCAAGTGCAATAAAACTTCTCACCTCTAAAGCTGATGTAGGAGCGGGCCATGCCTTGACTGCTGTGATCTTCGTATGATCCACTGATATGCCGTCTCCAGTAACAATGTGTCCAATAAATGATACCTCCTTGAGAAAGAACTCACATTTGCTAGGCTTCGCGTAAAGTCGTCCATTCCTCAATGTTTCCAAAATAATCCGTAGATACTGCTCATGCTCCTCTTGACTCTTGGAGTAAATCAAGATATCATCTATAAAGACGACTACAAATTTGTCCAAGTACTGGTGAAAGATCTTGTTCATTAAATTCATGAAGACTGCGGGAGCATTGGTCAAATCGAAAGGCATGACCAAGAACTCGTAGTGTCCATACCTCGATCAAAAAGCCGTCTTCGCAATGTCTTCCTTCCGAACCTTTAGTTCGTGATAGCCTGATCGTAAGTCAATCTTGGAGAATACTTTTGCTATACTCAGTTGATCAAGTAGATCGTCTATACGCGACAACAGGTACTTGTTCTTCACAGTCACTGCATTCAAAGATCTGTAGTCGATACACATGCGTACTGTCCCGTCTTTCTTCGGCACAAAAAGTATGGGTGCTCCCCATGGTGACGCACTAGCACGAATAAAGCCTTTCTTCAATAAGTTGTCAATCTGCGTCTTCATCTCTACCAACTCCTTGGGTGCCAGACGATACACTCAAAATAAAATATGCTCGACTCCGAAAATAAGCTCAATAGAAACTTAATGTCTCGATCAGGTGGCAGTCCTGACAAATCCTCGGGGAATACATCTTCAAACTCAGTGATGATAGGGTGCTGAGGGGTGTCCTGCATCATCATGTGAGTCTCCAATATGGGTGCATCATAACTCTCTCCTTCTTTCTTGGTGAACTCAAATTCTGTCACATTCGGTGGTCTAAAGATGATAATGCCCCTATGGCAGTTTATAAGAGCAAAATGCTGGCTCAACCAGTCCATTTCGAGAACCACATCGAACGTAGTCATATGGAATACAAAAAGTCGTGCTATCATCTCTCTACTACATATTGCTATAGGACAAAGTCTACAAACACCACTAATAGGTACAATTCCTTCTCTAGTGAGGATTCTAATATTCTTAGATAAGGGTGTGATGGGAATGCTATGTCTAGTGGCAAAACTAGTGGCTATGAATGAATGAGTGGCTCCAGTGTCAAACAAAGTAATGACAATAAATGAAGCAACTAAAACCTTACCTGCTATGACCTCTGCCTCCATCTCTATCTCGGTATTCTCAACAGCTAGAGAGAATACCTGTCCATAATTCCATCCAGGACCCTGAGCTCTGGCCCTCTCGAACTGTGCTAACTGGGGTGATAATGGTGGGCAAGGTGCTTCTGCTGCTGGCCGAGGTGCTAGAAGTGCTGGGGCTGTCAGTCTCGGGTTCTGCTAGGAATAAACTAAGGACTACTCCGTCGGACAATCCTTTACCTTGTGCTATCTTGAACCGCATCTCAAGCATGCTCCAAGTCAAGTTCGAAAGTCCTTCAAGAGGTGTCCCTGCTTCCCACAATAGTTGCAGGTGGGCTTCTAATAAGGTGTGGGCCTCTGCTGGAACTGTCCTGTGGGCCATCTGATAGGTCCACCCTGAGTAGCTCGGGCTGGTGTCACTGTTGGTATATGACGTCTCGATGTCTGCTGCTGCTCCTTGCGAAGAATCTCTTGAGCATGAACTTCCACCAAGACAACTGAATGGGAGACTCGAGACTGTGTAGTCGTATAAGACATGAGCTCTGGTGCTAGCCCCTGATGGAACCTCCTTGCCTTTTCTAATTTGGTCGGGATCAATCTCGCACAAAATCTACTCAGGCGATTGAACTCTGAGTCATACTCATCAACTGTCATATTTTCTTGCTTCAGATGAAGGAATTGGTCGTATAGACCATCTCGAACATGGATGGGGAAGAATCTATCATAAAATAGATCATAGAATTGCTTCCAGGTGATCCCAGTGCCTAATCGTCTCTCTTACGCTTTCCATCAGTGGTGAGCATTATCTTCTAATAGTAGGTCCACAACTGTCATCCAATCTTGAGCTGGCAACTGGGGCTTCTTTGTACTAATAAGCCATTATGACACCTCTAGTGGCTTCTCCGTTCCTCTGAAGGCCTTGGGGTTCATGTTTGTGAAGTCCTTGATAGAGCCTTCATAAGGATGCAGAACCGGTGCTGGTGCTGGTACCGGTGTCGGAGTTGGAGGTGGAGGTTTAGCCAATGCTGCCATCATAGTCTATCTCATCAGCTCAGTATGTTGCCACTGAGCCTGCATTATGACATACATAAACTGGGAAGTAGGGCTCCCATCAGTCGGTGATGGAGGCATTTGAGGCCCCGACTGTGGTAGAAACTGCTGGTGGAATGGTGGTGGTGGAGGCAGTGGTACATTCTCTCCTGGTAGCTTGGTAGTGGTCTGTCCAGCCTGGCTGATTGGGGATGCTGCAATCTTTGGATGCACCATCGTCGGAGTCATAGTAGGCTGCGACTGTCCTGGATGGTATGGGGTCATCGAGGTCATCAAAGGATTCTGTTCCTCTTGGGTGGCCGTATCACCAGAGGTGATGGCCAAGGTGGAAGCGCGTCGACTTCTTAGATTCATACTGCTTGTACAAGGAAGAATAGGACGATATTAGGAGAGGTTATATATGAGGTAATTCCAGTAATCAAAGGTTTTCAAAAAAGTTTGGAAGTCAAGGAAAATAGTAGCTCTGGATGAGATATTCCTATTCCTATATACAGGCTTATTGGGCACAGTCGTGTAATCCAATAATATTTTCTGACCTGCATGGGCCACCACAAAAATATGTAACGCCCCAGTCCCAAAATACTTAGGACCAAGTACGCTACATGTCAGTTGCACATATACGAAGAATACTCCAATATTTTGAATCCTCGTATACGTACATAAGCTGTATATATATAATAAAGTCACAATCCAGAATATAAGTATCTAATCTCATCACAGCTCAGCACAGAATGAATAAGAGTCCAATAAATAATAAGTACATCAAAGAGATAGCCGAGTGGTTATACCCACTCCAAACAGCCATGAAAAATAGTCACAATGATCGGAGTCCAACCTCCGCAAAATAGAAAGTAAAAAGATGTAAAAATGTCCACTAAAATGTCTTAAGGAAATCAATAAGCTAGAAGTCAGCTGGAGATGCCTCGTCATCAATGTAGAATGGATCCAGAGCCGCTCCGTACTCCTGCAGGAAGTCGTCAAATCCTGGAGAGATAACCAAGTCCTCAGCGGGACGTAACAAGATACAAAAAAATACCATGCCATATAAATTGGGATAATATAATAAAAAAGAAAGGATGCATGCAATCAGGTGCCTACAAGTTCTACAGTGATAATGCAGTTAAGAACAAACCTTCAATGCATGAACATCTGGCTCAGGTGTAGGTAACGCAGGTATGGTCCCATCAGGATACCAGGGACCTCAAAGCATAACATTCCTCAAATGTCAGAGGCCAGCAGGATCAGGAATAGAAAAGTGCATAAGTGGCCCATACGTTAAGGAACTATTCTCCCTACCCAATGCCTAGTAGGGTCACATCCATGACTCATAAGACCTCTAGTAACTGCCAAGTCTACCAGCTGCAATTCTATTGGCAATTACTCATATCCGTCGTACGCCTCATACGTATCGGTGGCCAGCCGACTACGTAGGTACGTGTCCTACATGTGACTCACAACACGTGGTAAAGTAAGTATCAAGGCTGTACAAGATATACCAATACCTTATCAACAATGGGTGGTCACTAGACTAAGTCAATGCAAGAGAAATAAATAAAAGCAAAAAAACGATCGATAGAGTCGCTTGCACCCAAGTGTGACTTGGACGCACAGTTTTATAATATCAACAAATAAGAAATACTAAAAATAACAACTAAAAATAAGAATATATAAATCATAGAGTAAGGTGACAAGGTATCTTGTCTGGCGGTGCGAAGGTGGCAAGTCCAAGAATCACAATGTCCGCAACAGAAATGTCACAATATCCAAACAACTTTGGATGCTGAAACAAACATCAAGAACGTACTCGGAATAAGTGATATATCTAAAAAATGCCAGTCCAAAAGTCTAATTCTGGAACAGGGGCAAAATCATAATTTCGGGTCAAAACGATGTCCGCCGTTGGACCCATTTTGCACCGAAACATATGCCGAAGTCTACGGTCTCTAAAGTCGTCAAACTATATGTCTACAGATCCTGTTTGAGGAGACAAACCCAATGGTATGTCCAATTTTGGATTCCGATGAGACGTGCACAAAATCGCTCGTTGATCGGATTACGGGCCCGCCAAATTGACGTTTCGATCAACCTTCTCAGAATTGGACCAAACTTGGCATACAAGACCAAAAAATCGATGCAATCTTGTTGGCACAAGTTTTGTGTCGATCCGACGAATGTGCACGAAGTTATGGCCAAGTTTGCAAAATATGGATACAGGGTTATCTCGACGGATACGCACTGATTTCGTCGCACACGCGCAATGAAATCGAGTTCCGTCATTTTTCACATGTGGACAACATCCATACTCGCCTTTCGATGCATATAGTGCGTGACCATGTCGCCCGATTTGTCGGGGCGCATGCAGTATAGGGGAGATTTATAATTTTTTTTACAATTTTAAAGGCAGTTTTCTCTCAACTTTGACAGCGAATAACTTCATGCATAATAATCGAAAAGTAGATCTAATAGGCGCGTTTCAATCTCATTTATGTTGTCTTTGAATGTTTTTAATTAGTTCTTAAAAATTCCTAGTGGTTCGGGTAAACTTTCCCTTCCAAGTTAGGGTCTGGTTCGGGTTTTCTATTTACGTTTGGATAGATTTTTCGTAAAAATTGCTTTCGATTTATCGAATAGTTTGATGCACTAGGATTAAATCTATTAGAAGGATAATGAAGAGGTTTAGGTTGTAATCGAACCTGAGAAATTGATTGCTTGAATCGAACGACTAAGGAGGACAAAAACTGGCTGTGAAGTAGGGGTTCTGGCCTTGTTGCTGCTGTCGGCTGCCCCTGATCTCGTACACGTGGATGGCCGTCCGGCGCTTGTTGGGTGGTGCAGGAGGTTGGGGCAGGGACGAGGAAGGTTTGTCGGGGTCAGGGGGTCATCAAGGGGGCGCTTGTTTGTCTCGCGAAGCTCTAGGTAGGGTTATTAGGTTTTTCGAAGCTCTCTAACATCCGAGTATGGGTATAGATATATACTCACTTCAAATCGTAATAAGATTTGATTTTCGATATGGGTTTTTCGAATCTATACAGCAGGGTGATTCAGATTCGATGATTAAATTCGAAGAAGATTTGATCCAGGAGATATGGGGTGAAGATCGGATCAAAAGGATTTAAACATTCGAGTTTCTAAAACTCGAACACCCGAACCCAAGCTACTGTGTTCGGGATTTCTTGGATTTTCTTTGCTCACGAGATTTTGGGAAAATCTCGTGAGTTAAGGGGTTTTTTTTAACTCATATATACATGTATATATATACGTATATATAAACAAAAAAATATATATACGTATATATATACATCATAATAGCTATACACTCATATATATACTACACTCATATATATATGCTCATATATATTACACTCATATATTAGCTATAATATATAATCTAACATATATATAAATATGTATATCAAATAGGCATGCAAAAATTTATGTAAAAATTTCATAAAAACTTTAAACTCACCATATACTTATAAGTATTTACTAGTGATAATATGCAGGCCATATTTATTATTTAATTAATACTTAGATAAGAATTACCAAAATATTATTTAAAGTAAGTATATAAAACTATAAAAATTAGGGGGTTTACACTCGGGATGCTCTATGTTAAGCATTGAGAGATGCTGAGTCTTTCATCAGTCAGGTCCAACAACCTGAAGAGGACCCAGCCGCATGTCTATACTGCCATAATATGGGAGAAATCATCCCCAATATTACGTTTTCTCAGCAGGACATGCTACTCACAAAAAATTGGCACAACAGACCGTTGTATTGCATAAGATATGTTGGTGCCATCAAGGTGGATCGGATCCATATCGATCCCGGTTCTTCTCTCAGTATCATCCCTAGGAGTCTGTTCCAGATTTTGGGGATACCAATGCATCAATTGATGGCATCTAATACCACAATTAGCGGCTTCAACGCCGATAAAAGTAACCCTTTAGGCAAGATTCGCTTAAAATGTCAGATATGTGATCTCCAGACAGAGGTGACCTGCTATATCATAGACACTAACATATCCTACAAACGTCTTATTGGGACACCCGTGGATACACGAGTAAATGATTGTGTCATCCACCCTCTATTAGTGTATGAAGTATGTAGCCGGCAACAACATCGTCAAAATAGAGTTTACTGATATTGATCACTTCAGAGGAATCGATGCATACTGCACTGACGCTGATCTGTATAAGTCAGTCCAATTGGACGACGATGCCAATAACGTTGATGATGAAGCAGAAGTCGAAGCAGTAAATGAAGAATCATTGAGAATATGACTCTAAGGAAAACCTCCCCAGGCATCAGCACCTCTCATGGCTAAGCTGCATGAGAAGGCTCTGGCTCCTATGGTTGTCAAACTCCCAGGAAGGGCCTAAGAGCCCATCAGGGTCAGATTGCTGAGAAGGTCTCCAGAAACTTCTCCTGCTAGGACATCAGCGCCTCTGGTAGCCAAGATACGGTGAAAGGCCCCCACGTCTCCTCCAATGGTTGTCATAGTTTTCACAGATGAAGAGCTAGGGGATTATATATCTGCCTATACTGAGGCACCTTCCCTTGATGATGTAATCCCTCGGGACAAGATCCTTTATTTTATTAATAAAAGGCTATCTTTGAACTACTCTAATCTTCCACATTGGAATGCCATGTATGCTCTAGATAATGTCTTAGGGGCATTACAAACACAAGTAACAAATGTCATTACTGCAAATTGGGTTGTCCCATACCGAGGAGTCCGTTATGTAGTTCCGTCTTAGAAAAAGAACAAAAATCTATAATATTTGGCGAAGTAGTATGCCATCAGGATCTCCCTCCAGTTGAACCAGAGCCTGATAACGGCAAAATGCAAATATATCGTTATACCCCTCAAGAAAAATATCTCATCCAAAAGATGGTTTATGACTTGAACAATGGTAAATGCTTGAACTACTGCAAAGGTTGCCGTCTTCCCCTGCGACTTTCTGTTCCAAAGGAAAAGCCTCAGGACTACTACCATCGCACTCATCGGGAGTGCCATCGGGGGTGGGCTACGTAACGCCTCCAACAACCCTATAGAGTTCAGAAACTGAGGCTGATGTGCATTCTCATTCATCTGAAGCTTCCACTTGGGACTCCGATACCAGCATCGGTCCAATCTTTAAGAAAGTATTGTCGGCCAATATGACTTCTGTACACCCTCTAGAAGAAGAAGACGATGAGATGTTGGAATTCTTCGAAGAAGAACCTTAGGCTCAACGTCTAGGATCTCAATGGGAATCATATTTCGAGTAGCGGGAGCCTCCCATCGAAGATGAAGTCGAACAAATTGACTTGGGGATGAATCTTCGCCCAAGCCCATGTTCATCAGCAAAAGCCTGTCAGGGAATGATCGAGAAACCTTGGTACAACTCATCAAGGAATACATTAACGTATTTTCCTGGAGCTATAAAGATATGTTGGGATTAGATTCGCAAGTTGCAATGCACAAACTCAATATCCTACCCAATGCTAAGCCTGTTAAACAACAACAATGATGCTTCTACCCTAATCTTATGGATGCTATTGAGAAGCAAGTATATAAACTCATAACAAGTGGGTTTATTCGCAAAGAACAATACCCTGACTGGGTAGCCAACATCGTCCTCGTTACCAAAAAAACAAAAAAGTTCGGGTTTGCATAGACTTCCGGGATCTCAACTCGCTTGTCTGAAGGATGAATTCCCTCTTCCGATTACCAACACGATGATTGACAATACATGCAACTTTGAATACATGTCCTTCATGGATGGGTACTCGAGCTATAACCAAATTTAGATGTTTCTAGACAATGAGAAGTACACGTCATTTCGAACCCCAAACGGAGATTACTGTTATATAGAGATGCCCTTCAAATTAAAGAATGTAGGTACAACATATCAATGAGCTATGAGCACCATCTTCCGTAAGCATCTTCGCAAAATAGTCGAATATTATATTGATGACATCGCTATTAAAAGTTGCTTTTAGGGTGATCACCTGCAGGATCTAAGGACAGTCTTCGATCTTATGCGGGAACATCAACTCAAGATGAACCCAGCTAAATCCTTTCTTGGTGTCTCTAGCGGCAAGTTCTTGGATTTTGTTATCACTACAAGGGGTATCCACATTGACCCAAAAAGACCAAGGGTATCCTTGATATATGTCCTCCGAAAAATCTTAAAGAACCTTGAGGCTTACAAGGACGTCTCGCATATATCCGAAGATTTATAGCGAATCTCTCTGGACGATGCCAACCCTTCACCAAACTCATGAAGAAGGGAGTTTCCTATGTCTAGATCGAAGAGTGTCAGAAGGCATTCGACGATATCAAGGCTTACCTTACAAATCTTTCAGTTCGGGTGGCACCAGTTGTGGGTAAACCCTTTTTACTCTACGTCTGCGCAATGGACCATTCTCTCGACGCCCTGCTGGCTCAGAATAGCGATACAGGTCATGAACAAGCCATATACTACATAAGAAGGACTATGATTGGGGCCGAACACTGGTACAATCCTGTCGAGAAAGAGTATCCAACTTTGGTCTTTGCTATAAAGAAGACGCGTCACTAGGTAGCGGGACAGACAATCCACTTTATCTTCCGAGTTAATCTACTCAGAGTTCTAATAACGAAACCAGGAGAACTAAACTCTCGATTAACTACATGGGCAATACTGCTATCACCATACGATACAGTATTTGTTCCACAAAAAGCTGTTAAGGGCCAAGCACTAGCCGACTTCCTAGCCGCACATCCAATACCGAAAATATTAAAGCTCTATGATGACATTCCGGACGAACTGTTAGTCCAATATCTCCGAGGAGGACTCCGCTTGGCGGATGTGTAGGACCATTAAGCACCTCTAGAGGGAGGGTGAATATAGTGTGTGTGTGCAGCAAAAATTATCACCAGTTAAAAATAAGCAGCTATATACTATAGCAGGTGAATGACAGTAAATAAAATATGGTAAAGTAAGAGTCAAGAAAATCAAACTCAGTGATACAGCAATGTATACTGGTTTTCCTCTGAGAGGACTATTCTAGTCTCGAGTACTCTTGCTCGATGTTAATCCACTATGGTACAAGCTAATTGAGAGCTTGTATTCTCTTACAATACCGTGCTTAGTGACGAGCGTACGACCGACTCCAGAAGATGATTTCAAAAACTGGAACATTTTTTAAATACAGTCTCCAATACAACTCTTCAGTACTAAAACTCTAGATTGAACAGAACTGTACTGGCTTTAGCTAAGAGTGGAATATGCTTGATTTGAAAGCTTTAGCTCGTAGAAAACACTTTAGAATAAATAGAGAAAAGAAATAATAAGTGAATGAGTGATTTAAAATTGTGAAAGTTCATCTCTATTTATATTGTTTTTGCAGACCGAATTTGGGCATAGTTCGGGCTAAGTTCGGATGCATAAATCTCGTATTCGAACGTTGGATGCAGATTTGGAGGAATTTTAAAACTAAATTCAAACTGACCCGGCCGAACTTGGGTAGGACTCTGGCCGAACTCGGGCCGAGTTCTGTCTGAGTTCTGCCTAGGTTAGGTCAGAACTTTTGGACCAAATCTGTTAGGTTTTGGGCTTTTTGGATGTGTGGACTTTTTGGATTTGGATAGGTAGGCTTATTTTTGTTTGTGGACTTGAGAAAAACCTAAGCCAGTACTAATCCCGATCAACCTCACATATTTTTCTATACTCAATGAAAGTTAAATTACAGAAGAAAATATGAAAAACTTGATCTTGATTCAAGTATGATTGGTTCTTGATGACGATGCAATGTTTGTACTTTGTAGAAATATGACGTAGATGCAGACGTTCTTCTCATTTGAACCCAGTAATCCTGTAGCAGTATGTATATTTTGGGTATCGACCAAAGTTGACGTTGATTATCAAAATCAGGTGTGATCATTGAACAATGGGCCTACAATCTCCCCCATTTTGATAATTGAGAAACTTTGAGTCTATACCAAAATATAACAAATATGTAACTTTGAAAAATTTATATCGGACTTGTTCTGACTCGAACTTTTTTGGTATATACTCTTTCTCCTCCTTTGTCATGTACTCAAAATCTAGCTCCCCCGCAATGTGTGAAGCCAATAATAACAAGGAAAAATAGAGTAATATCCAAAAAAATATGATAGGTATGAACAAGGCTACAATAAGTAGTAGCAACATTAGTAGTAGCAGTACTAAACATGAGTAAAAGTTGAAACCAACTAATATAGCAAATAAACCAACTACAGGTGAAGTCCAAAATGCAAACCACTACAACTGAAACAGTGCATAAACAAAAAATAGTGCTACAGATAGTCCAAAAGAAAATAGCAAAAAGTGTCGCTACAAGATCATCAATTATCGAACATGTCCACAAAATACTAAGCCAAAAACTGAATCAGATATCAGCATCATCACCGAAAGCATCAGCAGGAGGCTATGGATCAACATAAGCTGTCGTTGGATCGAAGAATCCGAAAGTAGGATAATCCTTAAGTCTCGGGCCGTCGAAACGAGGGTGACGAAAGATAGGAGCTGGACCAGAGGGATGGTGTGCCATCGTCCATTGAATGTCAGGCACGATATTTTTCAAGACCCGGGTCTAAAAAATATGGCAGAACTCAGCATCGGCGAAGCGAGTCAGATAGGTCTGATGTTGCTGTCCCTCGAGAGTGACAAAAGCATCGAACCTCTGATAGAGTTTGTCAAAGTGATGGCCTGGAGCTGAAGGGGCTAGATATCTACTGGAGCTGCGGCTGGATCAGGAGGAGATGAAGCACCGCCGGATGAAGATGGAAGTGAGGGTACTTCCTAGATATAAACAGCTCAGAAGCCAATCCAGAGACAAGACAGAGGTCGAAATCAATGTCGAATTTCTGGAAGATCATCGCCAGATGTATAGGATAAAGGAGGTTGCGGCCTGCCCTCCGTCAAGTGACCATACCAGAAATTATGGTCTTGGGAACATAAAAAGTGACTCCAAAGTGGATGTGGTACATAGCAGATAATTCTAAAAAGGTGATCTCGTTAGTGGATCCCGTCTTAGGTAGCGAAGAAGAATAAATGATGAGATGGAGTTGATAGAATTGCTGGTTCAGGTGATGTACGAACAACCTTGTCGGGGAAACCGGACTCGGATGACATAGCGCTACCTTGAAAGACTCAAGAGACATGTCAGGAGGGAATTGAACTTTCCTAATATCAACAAGAGCATTGCCGTTGTCAGGTATATAGGAATATTCGTTCAAGTCTGTCGAGTTGAATTCAAATTCCTTGCCACTGACACAGGAATAAATACTGTCGTCTGCTTCTTGCAGGTTGTAATAGAACATACGGACAATATTTTCATAAATTTGACTCGAAGCCTCTAAAAAGTCTCGGAGCCCTAAGTTTTTAAAAGTTTCAATATATTCCGAAAGAATAGTAAAATTGATAGATTTTCCCGGGCAAATTTTTCGGTATCGGAATTGATCGAACCAAGCGGTAGATCTCTCAGACTATACAAATAAGTTAGGGTCATAGTTCTCTTCATTGTCGGGACGAACGAGACTGAACACATTAGTATCGCTTTTCTTCCTCTTAAAAAGTTTAGGAGCCATGACATTGAAATATGAGGAAAAGAGAGAGATATACCTCAATGGAGATGAAAAGATGGTAGAGAATGCCTTCCTAGATCCGATAGATCCAAGGAGTTTTGAGGCTTGGGAAGAGGTTTACTAAGAGCTAGGGTTAGGGTTTGAAAACTCGAGGTGGCTGTTATGTAGGGAAGATGAATAGAAGAAGAAAAAAAAGGTGCTGGAATGCTGCTGTTAAATAAAAGTTGACACCGAGTTCGATTACTTGGATTTTAGGTTATTTTATGTGTATAAATGATAAAAATGACTCAATAACTTTTAATTTGTTGATTTAATTAAATATTACTTTGGGTTAGCTGTAAGGGCCAGTTCCCAGCTAGCGGTAGTCCGAAAACTAATACACCTTGTCGCTTTAGGCTATTTACGCCTGTATGACAGAAGGACCTTTTCGGCTTGTACCCAAAATAACTTCAATTAATAAATCGTTGAATATCAAGTTTTAAGTATTTTTATTAAACATAACGCATTATGACTCTGAAAATTCAAGTATGCCTAACACATGGCGCAGATAATTGAAATGATCTTTAGCTAGTGGTTTTGTGAAAATGTTTGCTAATTGATGATCTGTGTCAATAAATTCTAAGCAAATATCCATGTATTGTTGGTGATCACAAAAAAATGATGACGTATTTCTATGTGCTTTGTGTGTGAGTGATATACTGGATTCTTAGTCAAGTTGATAGTGCTAGTGTTGTCACAATAAATGGGAATCTTTGTGTAATACAGATTATAGTCTTCTAGGATTTGCTTCATCCACAAAATCTAAGCAAAACAACATCCTATGACGATGTACTCAGCCTCGATTGTTGATAACGCTACAAAGTTTTTCTTCTTGCTAAACCAAGAGACTAAAGTTTTTCCTAGAAAATGACACATGTCGCTGGTACTTTTATGGTCTACTTTGCATCCAGCAAAATCAATATCTGAATAACCGATTAGGTCAAAAGATGTGATTTTGGGATACCATAAGCCAACTGTAGAAGTTCCTTTAAAGTATCGAAAGGTACGCTTAACGGTGCATATGTGTGATTCCTTAGGATTAGCTTGATATCGTGCACAAATACAAACACTAAATATTATATTAGGGTGACTAGCAGTTAAGTAAAGTAAACTACCAATCATATCTTGATACTTAAGCTGGTAGACTGGTTTGCCACTTTTATTAATATCAAGTCTTGTTGATATAGCCATTGGCGTGCCGATAGGCCTTACGTTGTCAAAGTTATACTTTTTCAGTAAATCCTGCTTGATTAATGAATGTTTCCTACGAGTGCTGTTTGATCTGAAGTCCTAGGAAGTAGTTGAGCTCTCCCATCATACTCATTTCAAACCCACTCTGTATACACTTAGCAAAATCTTGACAAAGTTTCTCGTTAGTAGAACCGAAAATAATATCATCTACATAAATTTGCACAAGTAAAATACTGTCAACTAAATATTTGATAAATAAGGTTGTATCAACTATTCCTTTTGAAAAACTATTTTCAAGTAAGAAAGCACTTAAGCGTTCATACCAAGCACACAGTGCTTGTTTGAGACCATAGAGAGCTTTTCTAAGCTTGAAAACGTGATCAGGTTTTTGAAAATCTTCAAAACCAGGGGTTGTTTCAAAAAAACTTCTTCCTTCAAAAATTCATTCAAAAATGCACTTTTTTACGTCCATTTGAAAAAATTTAAAATTGTGAAAATATACAAATGCATAAATCATGCGAATGGATTCTAGTCTAGCAACATGAGCATATGTCTGATCATAATCAATCTATTTTTCTTGATTATAACCTTGTGCCACTAGACGTGCTTTGTTGCGTAGAACTTGTCCATCTTCACTTAGTTTATTTCGGAATACCTATTTGGTACCAATTATCTATTGACCAATAGGTTTAGGAACAAGTTCCCAAACTTGATTTCTCTCAAATTGATTAAGTTCCTCTTGCACGACCTCAATCCAAAACTTATCAAAAAAGCATCTGCTACTGACTTAGGTTTTACCTGAGAAATGAAAGCTGTGTTTGCTGCTATATCTCTAGTAGAAAAATACATGCTTACTGCTTTAGATACATCTCCTATTATGAGTGTCTCTGGATGGTCTGGCATGAACTTCATCCTTTTAGGTAGACTTTCAAGATAGCCCTCATTATTAGTAGTATCTTCGGGTGTCTTGGATTTGTTTTGTACATCCTCATCATCGCTATCGCTAGATCTCTGATTATTGAGCTCATCAAAAGAAATGTTAATTGATTCCGCAACAATCATAGATCATTTATTGAAAATGATATATACCTTACTTTTGGTAGCATACCCAAAAAAATATTCCTTCGTCTGCCTTCGAGTTGAACTTACCAAAGTTATCCTTGGTTTTCAGGATAAAACAACGACAACCAAATACTTCAAAATAAGAAATGTTAGAATCCTTCCAAACCATAGTTCATAAGGGGTTTTTTTTACATAGGTCGAATTAACACCCTATTTAAAACATGACAGGTTATACTAACATCTTCTGCCTAAAAATATTTAGGAAGATTATGCTGATTCAGCATGACTCTAGCCATATCGCTTAGAGTATAATTCTTTCGCTCTACAACGCCATTCTGTTAAGGAGTTCTAGGACAGGAAAACTCATGGTAATATCCACTATCATTACAAAACTTTTGAAATCAGTATTTTCGAATTCACCACCATGATCACTTCGAACACGAGTAATCATGAAACCTTTTTCATTTTGAACCTTTTTGCAAAATACTTGAATTCAAAAATGGCATCACTCTTGTTTGATAAAAAAACCCAAGTATAATGAGAGAAGTTATCAGTTACAACAAAAGCATAGAGTTTACCGCCAAGACTAGCGACTATACCAGGACCAAATAAATCTATATGAATTAACTGTAAAGGTCTCAAAGTAGTTATAGCGTTGATGGATTTAAAAGAAGACCTAGTTGCTTAGTCTGAACATACTATATCTCTCTTGAAGGTCATTTCTGGGAGTCCTTTTACCAGGTTTTTGGTGCATAGCCTTGAGATAGTATCCATATTTGTATGTCCTAGCCTCATGTGCCATAGCCATTTTTATCTTGATTGGCGGCTATGCACTTACCTACATTTTTAGTACATTCTAGAAAGAAAACATAAATATTATCTTCCCTGATCCTTTCATATACGGGATTCCTGGTAGACATCTCATATATAGAATTTTTATCGCTCATAAAATTGATGCCATAACCATTATCTGTTAAATGACGTATGCTCAATAGGTTATATTTCAATTCCGTGACTAAACGAACATTTTATTTCTAGATATGGAGACATACCAACAATGTCGTTACCAATAATATCACCTTTCAGATTGACATCGAAGGAAACATATCCTTCTTACTTCATCGATAGCATAGCAAATAAAGGTGCATCACCAGTTATGTGTCGCGAACATCTGCTATCGAGTATCCATTTGCTTTTAGCATGAGAGGGTTGAGGGTTCACCTATGTCACGACCCGCACCCTAGAGTAAGGGTACAAAAAGTGAATACGCCCAGCCTACGTCACAGTGTCGGCGGTAGAACGTTGTCCTAGGTCACAACATCTAACAATATAAGGTACCTGTACAGTATACACACTCCAAATGGAAGACAATATAGAAATACAATCTCAATCACAACTAAGGTAGAAATACGATATGGTAGATAGATATGAAATGAATCCACAAAAGATACAATTAGATAGAGAGTCTAAGATATCACAGCAATCCAGAAACATCCAAAACTCAAATACAATAATCTAGAGAAAATAAGTACAACTGAAAGACTACTCTGGACTAAGGGTGTGTCATCCACTGCTAATGGATCCTGCTGGAGATCCAAGTCACAGCAATCCTCTAGGGTAGTCCCATAGTATGTGGTACAAAGAGCCTCGTCCTCATCCTCTGTAATATTTTCAACAGGTCCAGTCAGGATAGGAGCGAGCACAATACATCTCATGCAAATCATAAAAGGTTAGGAAATATAAACATACTTAGAAATATAAATATGCTAGAAAGTAAGATACATGAAACTGAAAGAACAACATGGCATAAAAGAGAGAACTATAAGTAAATAGCTACTATAAATAGAGAACTATCAGTAACTAATGAATTAGAGTACAAGATAAACATGTGAACAGTTGGAGGTGATTCATGGCTATACTAAAGAGTTGATTCATGACTACACTACTTTGGAATATTTACATGTTTAGTTCTACTCCACCATTTTTCCAATCAATACACAAGGATCCAGTCAAGTTACGTTAAGATTCATGACTACGCTACTGACTCATAATGAGTGATTCATGAATAGATTTGTGAAGGCTCTGTGATTCATGAGAGTACATGAATCACAAGCAGATTCATGATAGATTCATGATAATAGAAGCATGAGATACATAATGTAAGTGAAACACACAAGACATGAGTATCCGATGCTCCCGAGAGGGATAACATCTCATGAAGGGATCCATATAGTACCAATCCGTGTTACCAATGTGACAACATCAAGTAAAGTAATCTAGAGCAGGAATATAATCCTAAGCAAGATAAGAAATGATCAGAGAATGTACTCGTCTGATATCTGTATGTCTGAAGAGAATATACTGTCTGAGGAGTGGTGTCTGGCTCTTATAGAACAGTACAAGTCACAACATATCCAAAATGGTAAAATAGACTGCTACAATGCATTCTACATAATATTTGGGTCAATGTAGGCTAAAGCCAACCTTTGGTCAACTCTAGTCAAATACAATAGACAAACTAGGTCAACTAGGTCAAGCCTAACCCAGACAAGTCTCACTAAGTCTAGCCATATCTAGCCTAGCATTCACACATCATCAAAAAGCCTTACAAGTCTATCGACACAATCTCATGTGTATACATTACCATATACACATAAAAATACCCATAGAAACCATATAGGCGATATGCCATAGGGCTACATAGGCTATATACAGTCTATATTGGCATGCACACACATATTTATTCACATTATATATATATACTAAATTAATATAAGCAATATATATATATATATATATATATATATATATATATATATATATACACACACACACACACACACACACACACACACACATAGAGAGATAGAGAGAGTGACAAATACATGTGCATGTGTGTGTGTTTTCAAGTGTGTGTGTGTGTGGAAATATTGTATGTGTGTCCTGTGTGTGTGAGTGACAGTAAGGGGGTAGTGTGTGTGTATAGGAAATCAACATAGGCTATAGTGTCAGATTCATACATGTGTGTGTGTATATATTATGAAAATTAGTGCAGCAGTAGGTAGGTTATTAGTTTTCATGTGTATGTGTAGAGAAAATAATAGCTATTAGTTCTCAGATTTTAGAAAATCAGTTTGAGTGCACACATTTCAGTTCTCAGGAAAACAGTGTTCCTAAGTGTCAAAGTGTCCTCAGTTAAAATACATATGTGTGTGTGTGAAAGGGGAAAACAGTGTTCTCAGATTTTGTAGAGTGTGGGTATGTGTGTATAATAATAGTAGCTATAGGGGTTCTCAGATTTTTTGTGTAAAATGTGTGTGTAGAGAGTGTTAGCAAGCTGGTACAATATGTGTGTACATATAATGTCCTCAGTTATTTAATTTCAATGTACACATTACAGTGTACTAGTTCTCAGGTTTGTGACAGTTCACAATATTTTGAAACAATAATTCCATGTTAACTTGATCCCCAACATATAGATTAAACTCATATATGATACATTCAACCTACCATGGTAATCTAATCATCAAATCTCAGTTTAAACAAAACAAATATCAGAATCAACACATTTGAAAACATGGTATCAGTAATTTGGAGGAAACCCGATTTCGAAATCCCAGATACAACTAAATATCAATTTTAATTGTTGGTAACAAAGTGTTATATGTGAGCATGCATTACACTGTGTGTCGTGTCCCCAAAGTGGGATACGACGTGTCCAATCAAATTTTAACACACACAAACGCATATAACACAGTGCAGTCTCGTGCACGCGTGTCAATCGGTCTAGGACACGGCACTCGACACGAAATACTTCGTGCATGTGTCCATGTGTTTGCCTAGCATAGGTCTATGTGCACAAGTGTCTGTATTGTGTCCACGTGAGTCATGTCGAGCAAACGAGACGCGTATCAGTCGTAAATCTCGTGCTCGAACAGAACAGTGTAAAATCAATACGGTGAGATTTCTTCCAATCCGCTCGATCAAATGACCTAAAATTTTATCTGTATCGGGTCAGTCATGTGTCCAAGGTGTCAACCAAATTTTACATCATATGGTGTGTGTCGTGTCCGCTAGGACAACTGAGAGGCAGCGCACTGCCCGAAGTCTCGTGCACAGTATTCCCGTGTCCAAAACTGACACGAATCATGTCAGAAATCAACTCAGTCGAGTTGGAGATTAAAATACACATATAAACTAACAATTCTATTCAATCACTTTTAAAAACAGCAAACTAAAACCCATTGAGGCAATTACACAAACACTTAGATCTAGTTAGGATATGTATCCGATACGGACACGAAATCAATACAAATTGACACAAAACTTACACCACAGCTAGGGGACACCTAGATCTAGTCTACCATGCAAAAAAATCAGAAATTAAATAAAATTTAGATAGTTTACCTATAGTGTGTCAATGACCAAGAAAAGCCCCAAATCGAATGATTCCCCTTGCTAGCCAAACTCTCCAAATTGTTTCCAAACTGAAATTACTCTCCATGAACATCAAGTAGAGGCTGATTAGATTCTATTCAAAAGATTTGAATAAAAAAGGAAGTAAAATGAGAGAGTTATGAATTGGAGAAGAATGGAAATTACCTTCCTGTCAAAAAGTTGCAATGACACAAAAGAGGCAAGAACAATGAATGTGAGACTTTATAGGAGGGAATACCAATGTGGCTATCCACTATAGGAAGAAATTAGGGTTAGGGTTTCACTAGTGGGCTATGGGGCCAAGTTTTATTGGTAAAGGAAATCCATTCATAAGTCAAGTCCTTAAACCTAGTCTTTATTCTCATATTTCAAACTTGATTCTAAATGATTAAACTTGGGTCGACTTAAGTTAGACTAGGGTGTCACGATCCGCACCCGGTTTTCGGACGCGAGCTCGTGAGCAAGCCAGCTACGTATCAAGCGGACTCCAGCCCAACTCGAGTACGTATAAGCTGTCCAAAATAGGGTATCATGTCTAATCTAAACCATATCTCAATCCACATGAATCATATAAACAAGGATGAACAAGTATAGGTCATGGTCTGCAGCCTATTAGCATATTATCCGATTAGACTCTAAGAATGATATGAGTCTATAAAATAAGCAAAAAATATCATGGTACTGAATATAAAGCACGAGATAATAGTAAAGAAATATTACAAGCAAATACCTGTGTCCCTGCAGGTGTAATCACTACTATCATGAGCCACTAAACTAACTCCATGAGATCAGCTAAACTTGAAGAGATCATCTGGTCGTCAGAGGACTAGCAAGATACATAAAATATGCCTATCTAACAGTTTAATCATGCAATAATATAAACAGGATATCAATAGGAACTAGACAGGAGGCTGACATGTGGCTACTGACAGGTAACTATGAACACGGATACGGGATCAAGTATGCATAAATGAACTGTTGGAAGATCAATGGAATACTAACCCTCGCCCCGAACGGACTCGCAGGTTAGTTTCAAGACAAATCACCCTCGTTCCGTATGTGGACTCGCAGGTGCAAAGGACAACCCTCGTCCCGTGTGTGGACTCGTAGATTATGGAAAAGACAAAGGAATAGCAGTTCACCCACACATACTTACAGACATGACTCAGTCAAGATACAGGTGAAGACACGACACGACCCAATCACGATACACGAGAGAACCAATCCAACATGAACTACAAGGCTAACCATATGTACAAGGACTATAACTGTACTAGCATGCATGATATACAAATCATATTTAATAACCAACTAGTAAAACTATATAATAATAGAAATATGCATGTAAATAAACTGTAGAGAGAGGCAAGGTATACTTGCCTGAGGGTTGCACGAAAAACCAACAATGTAACTCCAATCAATAAGTCAGAAAGTCCAAGTCATCACAACTGTCTCCAAAAGCTGAAATAAACATTACCAATATTCTTAGAATAGTCAAATTAGCTAGGATTGTCTGTCCTTAAGTCCAATTCTGGACACAGGGGCAAAACGGTAATTTTGGACAAAAGTGATGTCTGCCGTTGGACGCACTTTGCACCGAAAAGCATGCCAGAGTCAAAGGTCTCTAAAGTCGTCAAACTACATGTCTACGGATCCAGTTTTCTGATATGAATCCAATCGTATGTCCAAAGTTAGATTCCGATAGGCCGTGCACAAAATCACTCGTTGAGTCGGACCGTGGGGCCCGCAAAACAGCGATTTTACCAACTGCCTCAGAATCGGACCAAACTTGGCATACATGACCAAAAAAATTATACGGTCCTGTTGGCGCAAGTTTTGTCTCGATCTGACGAGCATGCACGAAGTAATTGAGAAACTTGCACAGAGGGTGATACGATAAATTTTGACGGAACGTATCAAATTCGTCGTGCACACGCAACCAATTTGAATTCCGTCAAAACCCACACGTCCACGAAGCCGTTATACATCTTTTGATGCCTTTGGTTCACGACCACGTCTCCCAGATTGGCGGGATGTACGTCGTATCGGACAAATTTCTATATTTTAAAATAGATTTTCGGTCAACTTCGGGATTCCATTTCTTGACACATAGTCAATGATTTCCAAATCCACAAGAAGGGTCGTGAAGTCCTATATGTTGTCTATAACTGCCTTTAATTAGTTTTCTGAAAACCCTAATATACAGATCATAAAACATCTTCCAAGTTAGGTCTTTCGGACGGGTTCCTGTCCTGTTTTGGACAGATTTTTCCGTCGACTTCACGTCGATTTCCCTTCGAATCTGGATCGATTCACCACGAACTAATTGAGCGGGTTCCTAGATGGTTATATAGGCTCTTCGTAGGATTTTACAGATCGAGGTTTCGTTAATCGGGGAGGGAGAAATACACGAAAGAAAAGTACCTGCGCACTGCTGTTGCCCTGCTGTCACACGCGTGGCGCGCGGGCGGCAGGCCGACTCCGACCACGCGCGGCGGTGCAGGGCCGCCGGGGTGGTCGCCGAGGTGTGGGGAAGGTGGCGCAGTGGTGATAGTTAGGGTTTGTATATCCCCCTCCTCTAAATCTCGATCCATATTATACATTCGTATCTATCCAACTCTCGGGTTCAGGGGTTGTGTGAGCCGACTGTTTGGCCGGGCTGCGATTAGTTATTGGGTCAAACATGGGAGATTGGCCGGGGCTGGGATCTCAAGCATGGGCTGTTATAGTTGGGCTGACTCTTTTTGTATTTCTTTTTATTAATGCTTTTGTATATATATATAATATATATATATATATAGATATATATATATTATATATATAATATATATATATATATATATATAATATATATAAAATAATATATTAAAAAATATATATATATATATATATATATATATTATATATATAATAATTATTAATTAATATATTATATATAATATTATATATATATATATATATATATTATATATATATACTCACATATACATAGTATAATATGTTATATATAAACACACATACACATATATTATATATACATAATGTACACACAATTGTCATATATATATACGTACACATATAAGATTATTATATACAAACAAATACACATATAATATAATATATATATTATATCTAATATATATATAATATATATATATATAATATATTATAATATATATATATATATTATATATATATATATATATAATTATATTTATATATACAAAGAAATACACATATTTATATATATATTATAATATTTATATATATATATATATAATATATATTATATAGATATATATATATATATAAATATATATATATATAATATATATATATATTATAGATATATATAATATATTATATATATATATATATAAAAATATATATATATATATATATATATATATATATATAAATTATATTATAGATATATATATATATTAATTTATTTATTATATATATATATATATATATATACACACACACACACATATATATATATATATACACACACACACACACATATAATATATATTGATTGTACATACACACAAATATGGTCTAAAATCCTAGCAATATAGAAACATACCACAAAAGAATATTTATCCTTTTATAAAATAATTAACAATTTAATATCAATAACATATTATATATGTACATTTATATAATCAAGGTGTCACAACAAATTTACTGGCCCACTAAATAAAATACAAAATATTTACTTGTATAATAAATGCACACCTACATGGATGTTTTTTGTCGCGCTATATGTCTACATAGTCTGGTTTTGGTTCGGGTCAAGTTAGGACTATTTTGGTACAACCTGGTCTTCAACAAATCAATAAATTTATTAATAAATAAATAATCCACTTATAGGGGTTAAGTCGCAACTCGGTCTGGTTTTCCTAGTTAGGACATACTTATGGCTGGGTCTGTAACACCCTGTTTTCTGAAATTGGGGATTTTTGAAAATTTATTATTTTTATTATTGAATAATGGTGATTAGGGCATGATATGGTTTATAGTGTTTATTAGTGTGATTTAACCATTTTCTAAGTCATGCTAAGTCATGACTTATGACTTGTGATTTTGGTTAGTATAACTTAGTGTAAACCCTAGTTTTCTCTAACCTAGAAGTTGCCATGACCATGATAGCTTAGCCATAGGCTTAGAATATCAAATTTGGGGTTTTTGACCAAAAGGGTATTTTGGTAATTTTCTAGATTTAATTTATGATTATGTGATTTTAATATTATTTAATACTTGGTAGGTCTCATGATTAGTTCCTAACCTATCCTACCCTAAACTAGTAGTTAGCCCCTAACCTAGAATCATTAGGGTGATGTTTAGGTCATGGGTTAAAGTAGATAATATCTAGATATTTGCTTTATGGATATTTTGCACAAAACATGCAAAATATCACCAAACCTTTTGCTAAAGTCCTTGACTTAGCCTTGAAGGAAGACAAGGACACCCCCCCCCCCCCCCCCATGCTTGGCCGGCCAAGGGCACCCCCCTTGGCAGCCCACCTATGATAAATACCCCATGGATTTAATTCATGAATAAAATTGCATGAATTTCATTCCACAAAAATTCCCTTTTACTCAAACCTTGATAACTTGATCATTTGTGATCCAAATTGACTCTAGTCTTTTGCATTGGAACCCTACAACATCTAGGGAGCTAAGGGAAGCAAGAAATCTAGAATTTGGGAGCTTGGGCATCGTCGAGTTCGAGATCACAACACCCTCTTTTCATTGATTTTCCTTGGAATTTCACCAATAGGTAAATATGTCCAAACCTAGTCTAATTCCTGTTTTTATTTCATAAATGCATTCATATAAGGTTAACCATATTGTGGGTAAAGTTTGGTAGGATTTTGGTGTGTTTTGGTGTCCGTATCGGACACGTATCCTAGACTAGGAAATTGTGTTTGATTAAATGTCTCAATGGATTCAAATATTGTGTTTTGCAAAACTTTTTACACAAACACCTAGCCCTGGACTTGCTAACCCTAACCCCACTTGACTGAGCACGTATCGTGTCCCTTTTCGTGTCCAAATCGGACACGAACTCGAGTATTGACAGTGCACAGACACACTGTTCATCCCCTGCTCACTGACACTTCATACTCACTGTAGACACGACGTGGACACGTGAAAATTGGTGTGGACACGGGGGCAGTGTCTGTGCACACTCCCCCAAGGTTTCACGACACTTTGTGTCGTGTGGTGGACACACGGACACGTGCACTGGTCGTGCACTGACAATACACGCACGTACAGTGTCAACTTCGCGCGTCTCGTGTCGCGCGGACACGACACAATGACACCTCGTGTTTGCACGAGAGTGTAGCCCATCATGTGGGCTACACGTGGACACGAGCACGAGATTCCACGTGGCTCGTGTCGTGTGCACGAGACACGTGCATCTCTGCACGACGCTGTGCGTGTATACGCGTATCAGTGTTTACCCGAGTCGTGTTTTCTCGTGTTTGGACACGTGAAAACGTGTCGTGGTGTCGTGTCAGTGTCCTAGGACACTAGAGTATCTATGGGGGGTTAGTTACTAACCGTTGGTATCGAGTCTTAGCTCGATTTGGGTTGCGTATATCGAATTACCCAATTTCAGTGTTAACTGTGCACTGTCACAGTTTTGAGTTAATTCCAGATTTTGGAAATCGAACTTTGATTCGATTTTATTAATAACTTAGGTATTAGACTAGTGTATTTTAGTGAGTCTATGTGTAGTATACATATATGTGAGGGTGTGGGTCGAATTCGAGGAGATTTGGGTGTGTGTGGGTGTAGTTATGTAGATATACACATATGTGTGTATATGTGTGTTATGTGTGTGTGTTTGGGGGTTTGATTTTGGGTTCCAGGATTCTGGAAACCCCCCCCCCCTGTGTCCTGATCTCTCACTGTCTCACTCTCTCTCTCACTTTGTCTCTCTATATATATATAGTATATATATGAGTTTATATATATATATATAGGTATATATATATATATATTGATATATATATATTTGTATTAGTTTTCATATAGTGATATTATATATATATATGTATGTGGGTTGTATTGTATATAGTATTCATGTATGGGTATATGGGTAGTATATAGATATATACATATATATATGATTTCTAGTATAGGTTATATAAAAACCTATGACTATGGCCTATGGCCTAGGATTACTAGCCTATGGCTTGGGGCTAACCCTAATGACCCTAAACCCATTGTTGACCCTTGTTGACTGAAAGTTGACCAAAGTCAACTTTAGGTCAAGGATGACCTAGTTCACCTAGAATTAACTAGGAATGACCTAAAACAACTAGTTTGACTAGTTTGACTAAAACCCTAACTAGTTGACTAGTGTTGACCTAACTTTGACTAGTTTGACTTTAGAGTTGACCAAGAGTTGACTTTTGACCAGATTGATCTAGAATTATGTAGTTTGCATAGTAGACTTCATTTTTACTATTTAGAACACATTGTGACTTGTGTTGCTCTGATCAGGAGCCAGACACCTCTCCTCAGACTGCATATTCTCTACAGACATTCATACAGCAGGCGAGTACATTCTCTGACCGTTTCATACTTGTTCAGGCTTTACTTCTCGCTCTAGATTACTTTACTTGTTGCTGTCACGTTGGTAACACGGATTGGTACTATATGGATCTTTACATGAGATGTTATCCCCCTCGGGAGCATCGGGTACTTCATGTTATGTGTGTTTCACTATCATCATGTACTCCTATGCTTTCATTATTCATGTACACTCATGTGATCATGTACTCTCATGTTTACTGAGCTCTCATGTATACTATCATGTGCACCCTTTTATGGGCCCCATGTGATATCATGTACAATAACGTAACTTGTATAGATCCTTGTGTATTGATTGGGGTACGGGGGAGTAGAAGTGGACATGTGAATAATTCCAAAGTAGTGTAGTCATGTACAAACTCAGTAGTATAGTCATGTATAAATTCTAGCCATTCACATGCCTATCTTGTGCTCTACATCACTAGTCACTACAGTTCTCTATATACAGTAGATATTTCATTACAGCTATCTCTTTTACAGCGTATATTTCCTTTCAGCAGTTCATGTATCTTACTCTATTGCCTGTATCGTATTTCCTAACCTGATATGCACTGCGTGAGATGTATTGTGCTCGTTCCCGTCCTGATTGGACCTGTTGAAAATATTACAGAGGATGAGGATGAGGCCCTGGTGTCTACCTATTATGGAGCAGGACTAGATGATACTTGTATTGAGGACCCTCAGCAGGTTCCACCTACAGCTGAGGAGGATGTTCCAGTAGTCTAGACCAGTTTAGTCTAGGCAGTCTTTTCTATATTTACTTTTTGTCTCACATTCTGTGTTGTATTTTGAGATGTGGAGATGTATAGACTCTTAGACTTATTGTATTATGAGTTGACATTCTGGATGTTATGTATCTTAGACACTTAGTCTTATTTCATCTATGCTATGGTTCTCTTTGAGTTACTATCTATCTGTTCTTCGTTCTTCTACCCTAGATGTGATTGAGATTGTTTTCTATTTGTCACCTCCATTCGGAGAGTATAAACTGTACAGGTACCTTATACTGTTAGATGATTGACCTAAGACAGCGTTCTACCGCCGACACTGCGGCGTAGGCTGGACGTACCCACTTCTCGTGCCCTTACTCTAGGGTACGGGTCGTGACACGTTTTTAGTGGTGGCCCATGCAGGTCGAGTTTATGTAGTGATATTCGAACTAGAGTATCACTACAGCCTGTGATAGGATTAAGGAATAGGCTTAGAGAGAGTGGATACTCAATCACAAGTTAGGAAAAATTTTCATGGATTTGAATCTACTGATTTTGTTCAAATCTATATAATCTATTTCATATTGTCCTTTGATACTATCATCCTTGTACCGTTATTGACTTCCTTATTGATCTGTCTTCAGGATGGTGGAGACACGATCGCAGCGACTCGGTCCAGGTGATACTACTGAGAGGTCTGCCACCTCTCGTCCAGCTCACCAGGACCCGGGGACTGCAGCTCCCCATACTCCAGCTCATGTGGGAGCTTCTGCCCCAGTTGGGGGTGCACCTCTTACTATTCAGGGGGTCATTCCAGCTACTCCAGACATGCCTCCCCCGCAGTTTCGTCAGCCTCAGTTTCAGCCGGAGTATCAGCAGCAGCAGCAGCAGCAGTACCAGCAGCAGTACCAGCAGCAGATGCCACCTGGATACGTTGATGCTGCGCAGATGTTTTCATATTTCCAGCAGTTCCTAGAGTCGCAGCAGACCCAGCAGCAGCGTCAGACGACGGCATTTACAAGAGGCATTGATGATGTCCATCAGCTGGCTACAGCGACGATAGAGAGGTTGGCAGCCCAGCCGCAGGGAGGAGCAGGACCGCCGCGACAGCAGAGGATTCCAGGTATCCAGGACTTCAAGAAGATGAACCCCAGGGACTTCTTGGGAACAGAGGGGATACTTTATGCTGATGACCGGATCGAGCACATTGAGGAGATCTTTCGACTGGCGGAGATACCAGTCGGACTCCAGGTCGAGGCAGCTGCCAGCCAGATACGGGATCTTGCCCGTACCTGGTATCAGACGGATCCGAGAGTAGGTACTCCAGGGCAGGCATGGGGAGCTTTCAAGGAGCTCTTCAAGGGGAAGTTTTTCCCAGATCAGGCAGTCGGCGCTTTGGAGACACAGTTCGAGAACCTGGTTCAGGGGAACCAGACCGTAGAGGAGTACGCCGGTGAGTTTTGCCGGTTGAGCAGATTCGTGGAGGGCCTTAGCGAGGCAGCGAAGGCGAGGAGGTTCAGGAAGGGCTTGGTCAAGGAAGTCAAGTCCTTGACCAAGAGTGAGAGGAGTGCCACATTTGAGGATATTCTAGCAGGAGCGATGGCGGCTGAGGATGATCTTGAGCTGAAGCTCAAGAGGGGCCGCGACACCCAGGGAGCTGGCAGCAGTGGAAGACAGGCCAAGAGGCCTCATTTTCAGCACCAGCAGCAGAGGCCATTCCAGCAGTAGAGGCCATTCCAGCAAGTGCAGCAGCCGAGGCACCAGCAGCAGGCACCCAGGCAGCAGGTCGTTAGTTGCACTTTCTGCAAGAAGTCGGGACATGGATGGGGTGAGTGCAGGAAGAGGTTGGGCTGGTGCCTAATATGTGGGGCAGCGGACCACCAGCTGAGGGAGTGTTCCCAGTTCACAGGCAGAGTAGCACAGGGAGCAGCACCAGGAGCAGGAGCCAAGGCTCCGGTAGGTCAGCAGCAGAGAGGACCATTACAGCCACAGCAGCAGAGATTTATGCAGTTTCAGCAGCAGGCTGGAAGAGGTCAGCAGGGGCGTGCTTACGCCATGACAGTTGAGGATGCTCAGGCAATTGGTGATGTGCTTGCAGGTTCTGTTCTTCTAAATTCCATTCCCACCTTGCTTCATTATATCTATCTTAAAATCCAATTCCATCTGCTCCTACCTATTCTTTATTAGTGATCAGTTTTGTCCTGGTAGTTCATTTGGTTTTGTCAATTGTTTGTTGTTTCTTTATCTCTTACTTAGGAGTAGGAGTAGGAGTAGCTTTAGCTATTAATATAATTCTTGACTAACTCTTTTGTCAAGAACTTTCCTCTTAAATAAATTAATTTATGTGTTATGCCTTTTGACTTAGAGTTGATAGAGTAGCTCTGACCATAGAATGGTGACCCTTTTAGCCCTGTGATTTATTGTTTCCTTACCTTCCTAGTCTATGCCCATGACCAGGACTATGTATCTTCCTTCATCATTCCACCCTTACTTATATCTTATGCTACAAATTTATCCTTAGTTTTACAAGCTTATCCTTTTCGAGCTTGATCATGATATATTTTATAGGGTGCGCACCCACTAACATATTGTCTAATCAGAACCGGCGCATGATGGTCTGATCAACCTATTACATTTTGGTTCGCCTTTTCATATATTAATCTACGTGGATGTAGACACAGTTAAACTTACCCTAGAATCTTATCCGCAACAGCCTTGATGATTGTTGTTTCCTTACTTTCCCAATTAGGACACCTTATGACCTAAAACTGCTAGCCAATTTTTGGACATGACCCAGTATAGGTCTACTACCCATATTTTGCTTATTTGACCTTGTATGTTGCCTAGGTAGTGGCTTCGTCCCTGATTGTTGGAGGTTTGACCTAGGAGGAGTACGACCATCTAAATTTCGAGGACGAAATTATTTTAAGGTGGGTAGACTTGTAACACCCTGTTTTCTGAAATTGGGGATTTTTGAAAATTTATTATTTTTATTATTAAATAATGGTGATTAGGGCATGATATGGTTTATAGTGTTTATTAGTGTGATTTAACCATTTTCTAAGTCATGCTAAGTCATGACTTATGACTTGTGATTTTGGTTAGTATAACTTAGTGTAAACCCTAGTTTTCTCTAACCTAGAAGTTGCCATGACCATGATAGCTTAGCCATAGGCTTAGAATATCAAATTTGGGGTTTTTGACCAAAAGGGTATTTTGGTAATTTTCTAGATTTAATTTGTGATTATGTGATTTTAATATTATTTAATACTTGGTAGGTCTCATGATTAGTTCATAACCTATCCTACCCTAAACTAGTAGTTAGCCCCTAACCTAGAATCATTAGGGTGATGTTTAGGTCATGGGTTAAAGTAGATAATATCTAGATATTTGCTTTATGGATATTTTGCACAAAACATGCAAAATATCACCAAACCTTTTGCTAAAGTCCTTGACTTAGCCTTGAAGGAAGACAAGGACACCCCCCCCCCCATGCTTGGCCGGCCAAGGGCACCCCCCTTGGCAGCCCACCTATGATAAATACCCCATGGATTTAATTCATGAATAAAATTGCATGAATTTCATTCCACAAAAATTCCCTTTTACTCAAACCTTGATAACTTGATCATTTGTGATCCAAATTGACTCTAGTCTTTTGCATTGGAACCCTACAACATCTAGGGAGCTAAGGGAAGCAAGAAATCTAGAATTTGGGAGCTTGGGCATCGTCGAGTTCGAGATCACAACACCCTCTTTTCATTGATTTTCCTTGGAATTTCACCAATAGGTAAATATGTCCAAACCTAGTCTAATTCCTGTTTTTATTTCATAAATGCATTCATATAAGGTTAACCATACTGTGGGTAAAGTTTGGTGGGATTTTGGTGTGTTTTGGTGTCCGTATCGGACACGTATCCTAGACTAGGAAATTGTGTTTGATTAAATGTCTCAATGGATTCAAATATTGTGTTTTGCAAAACTTTTTACACAAACACCTAGCCCTGGACTTGCTAACCCTAACCCCACTTGACTGAGCACGTATCGTGTCCCTTTTCGTGTCCAAATCGGACACGAACTCGAGTATTGACAGTGCACAGACACACTGTTCATCCCCTGCTCACTGACACTTCATACTCACTGTAGACACGACGTGGACACGTGAAAATTGGTGTGGACACGGGGGCAGTGTCTGTGCACACTCCCCCAAGGTTTCACGACACTTTGTGTCGTGTGGTGGACACACGGACACGTGCACTGGTCGTGCACTGACAATACACGCACGCACAGTGTCAACTTCGCGCGTCTCGTGTCGCGCGGACACGACACAATGACACCTCGTGTTTGCACGAGAGTGTAGCCCATCATGTGGGCTACACGTGGACACGAGCACGAGATTCCACGTGGCTCGTGTCGTGTGCACGAGACACGTGCATCTCTGCACGACGCTGTGCGTGTATACGCGTATCAGTGTTTACCCGAGTCGTGTTTTCTCGTGTTTGGACACGTGAAAACGTGTCGTGGTGTCGTGTCAGTGTCCTAGGACACTAGAGTATCTATGGGGGGTTAGTTACCAACCGTTGGTATCGAGTCTTAGCTCGATTTGGGTTGCGTATATCGAATTACCCAATTTCAGTGTTAACTGTGCACTGTCACAGTTTTGAGTTAATTCCAGATTTTGGAAATCGAACTTTGATTCGATTTTATTAATAACTTAGGTATTAGACTAGTGTATTTTAGTGAGTCTATGTGTAGTATACATATATGTGAGGGTGTGGGTCGAATTCGAGGAGATTTGGGTGTGTGTGGGTGTAGTTATGTAGATATACACATATGTGTGTATATGTGTGTTATGTGTGTGTGTTTGGGGGTTTGATTTTGGGTTCCAGGATTCTGGAAACCCCCCCCCCCTGTGTCCTGATCTCTCACTGTCTCACTCTCTCTCTCACTTTGTCTCTCTATATATATATAGTATATATATGAGTTTATATATATATATAGGTATATATATATATATATATATATTGATATATATATATTTGTATTAGTTTTCATATAGTGATATTATATATATATATATGTATGTGGGTTGTATTGTATATAGTATTCATGTATGGGTATATGGGTAGTATATAGATATATACATATATATATGATTTCTAGTATAGGTTATATAAAAACCTATGACTATGGCCTATGGCCTAGGATTACTAGCCTATGGCTTGGGGCTAACCCTAATGACCCTAAACCCATTGTTGACCCTTGTTGACTGAAAGTTGACCAAAGTCAACTTTAGGTCAAGGATGACCTAGTTCACCTAGAATTAACTAGGAATGACCTAAAACAACTAGTTTGACTAGTTTGACTAAAACCCTAACTAGTTGACTAGTGTTGACCTAACTTTGACTAGTTTGACTTTAGAGTTGACCAAGAGTTGATTTTTGACCAGATTGATCTAGAATTATGTAGTTTGCATAGTAGACTTCATTTTTACTATTTAGAACACATTGTGACTTGTGTTGCTCTGATCAGGAGCCAGACACCTCTCCTCAGACTGCATATTCTCTACAGACATTCATACAGCAGGCGAGTACATTCTCTGACCGTTTCATACTTGTTCAGGCTTTACTTCTCGCTCTAGATTACTTTACTTGTTGCTGTCACGTTGGTAACACGGATTGGTACTATATGGATCTTTACATGAGATGTTATCCCCCTCGGGAGCATCGGGTACTTCATGTTATGTGTGTTTCACTATCATCATGTACTCCTATGCTTTCATTATTCATGTACACTCATGTGATCATGTACTCTCATGTTTACTGAGCTCTCATGTATACTATCATGTGCACCCTTTTATGGGCCCCATGTGATATCATGTACAATAACGTAACTTGTATAGATCCTTGTGTATTGATTGGGGTACGGGGGAGTAGAAGTGGACATGTGAATAATTCCAAAGTAGTGTAGTCATGTACAAACTCAGTAGTATAGTCATGTATAAATTCTAGCCATTCACATGCCTATCTTGTGCTCTACATCACTAGTCACTACAGTTCTCTATATACAGTAGATATTTCATTACAGCTATCTCTTTTACAGCGTATATTTCCTTTCAGCAGTTCATGTATCTTACTCTATTGCCTGTATCGTATTTCCTAACCTGATATGCACTGCGTGAGATGTATTGTGCTCGTTCCCGTCCTGATTGGACCTGTTGAAAATATTACAGAGGATGAGGATGAGGCCCTGGTGTCTACCTATTATGGAGCAGGACTAGATGATACTTGTATTGAGGACCCTCAGCAGGTTCCACCTACAGCTGAGGAGGATGTTCCAGTAGTCTAGACCAGTTTAGTCTAGGCAGTCTTTTCTATATTTACTTTTTGTCTCACATTCTGTGTTGTATTTTGAGATGTGGAGATGTATAGACTCTTAGACTTATTGTATTATGAGTTGACATTCTGGATGTTATGTATCTTAGACACTTAGTCTTATTTCATCTATGCTATGGTTCTCTTTGAGTTACTATCTATCTGTTCTTCGTTCTTCTACCCTAGATGTGATTGAGATTGTTTTCTATTTGTCACCTCCATTCGGAGAGTATAAACTGTACAGGTACCTTATACTGTTAGATGATTGACCTAGGACAGCGTTCTACCGTCGACACTGCGGCGTAGGCTGGACGTACCCACTTCTCGTGCCCTTACTCTAGGGTACGGGTCGTGACAGGGTCTCCCTTGAATGGCTAATACACTGGTCGAAGCACGCCGCTTCACTACCCGTGCCATGATTCCTAGCCTTCTGGTACTTCAAAACTCAATAATGGCTAAAGTCATCTACCGTAATAATTAACTAAATAATTATTTATAAAAAATCTAAAAATTACCATTTAAATGAAATAAATAAATAAAAATATTTCCAAAAAAATTTCGGGAAGGGGAGCTACATAGGGTCCCACCATGATAACCAAGTCACCATAGCTAGAGTCAACCTCTAGGATAGTCTCCAGAGTCTCAACTAACAAATGTCAAAAATAACAATCATCACTTCAATAATTCAAAATAAATTTAAAATTCATAAAATGACTAATATATCCTCAAGCTAAAATGTGGTAGTGACAAATCTTCCCTCCTTCAAATAATTTGGTCCTCGAAATTAAAAGACGAAACTAATTGATGAGAAGGATAGACAATCATACCTCAAGGTCCAAAAAGATATGGGTATCGCTCGCGCATCTCATCCTCCCGCTCCCAGGTAGACTCTCCTGAAGAATGATGCCTCCATGCGACGAGAACCAATAGTATCACCTGGTTTCTAAGTACCTTCTTTCGGCGATCCAGAATCTCCACTGGCTACTCTGGATAACTGAGAGTAGATCCCACCTCAATCTCCGAATGGTCAAGTACATGGCTAGGATCAGCCACGTACCGTCTCAACTATGATACATGGAATATGTTGTGGACACCCACTAGTACAGGTGGCAAGTTTAGCCTATATGCCACGTCACCGACTCTCCCGCTGATCACGAAAGGTCCGATGAAGCACGGGCTAAGCTTCTCACCTCCACCAAAACGTATGGTTCCACGAGTCGGAGATATCCTCAAAAAAACCATGTCTCCGACCTAAACACAAACAAGGTCTCAAGTTACAAAATAATCAAACATGATCAAACAAATACAATAAACAACCTACTTCTGCTCCTATCTCTAATCTGTACCTCAAACTCCAAAGGCCTCCGGTGGCTATCAGTCTAATGCCGATGTCGGTCCTGTACCACGCGAAGTCTGTCCCTGATGAGCTTTACCTTCTCGGCTGCATCAACAACCATCTCAGGTCCCAATAAAGCTCGCTCCCCGACATTATCCCAAGATAAGGGTATACGACATCTACATCCGTACAGTGCCTCGAAAGGTAACATCTCAATGCTGGCATGAAAACTGTTGTAAGCAAACTCCACCAAATATAGGTGATCCTCCCAGGATCCTCCAAAATCCAAGACGCACGTCCGCAACATGTCCTCGAGTGTCTGAATAGTCCTCTCTGACTGTCTGTCCGTCTGGGGGTGGTATACAGTACTAAACTTAACCTGAGTGCCCAAACTAGTCTGCAGACTCTGCCAAAAATAAGAAGTAAAGCGACTATCCTGATTCGATACGATGCTGACCGAAACTCTATGAATATTAACAATCTTTCGCATGTACGTCTCTACAAGCCTCTCAGTAGACGTACCCACTTTAAATGGCAAAAAGTAGGCCGATTTGGTCAACCTATCTACGATGACCCAAATCGCGTCTTTCTCTCCTGGTGTATGCGGCAATACAGAAACAAAATCTATCGTAATGTGCTCCCACTTCCACTCTGGAATGGGAAATGGCTGCAACAATCCTCTTGGCCTCTGCCTCTCTGCCTTGACCTGCTGACAAACTAAACATCTGGCTACGAAGCGAGCTACCTTCCGCTTCATCCCATACCACCAAACGTGCTCTCTCAGATCCCTGTACATCTTATTGGCACCAGGATGTGTAGAGTACTAAGATCGGTGGGCCTCTTGCATGACCTGCTTTTTGAGCTCTCCATTGGGCACATACAGCCTGGAACCGTGCCTCAAAGTGCCATTCTCTGCAAGAGTAAACTCATCATCCGCTAGCCCTGCTCGAACCTGCTCTCGGATACATCGTAGAGCAACATCCTCGAACTGCATCTTGATCCTTTCCATCAAGTTTGACTGAATCTAAAGGCTCCACATCTGTATCTGAACTCCTGGCACAATTACCTCAATCTCCAGGCTCTCCAAATCTGCTAGCAAGTGTCGATCCATAGTCAAACACATGGCTGTCGGATACATACTCAAGGCATCGGCAACTACGTTGGCCTTTCCTGGATGATACTGTAGTGAAATATCGAAGTCCTTCATCAACTCCAACCACCTGTGCTATCTCATGTTGAGCTCCTTCTGTGTAAACACATACTTCAAGCTCTTATGATCTGTGAAGATCTCCACCCTCTATCCATATAAGTAGTATTTTCACAACTTCAAAGCAAATATCACTGCTACCAACTCCAGGTCGTGGGTAGGGTAGTTTTTTTATGGGGACGTAACTGCCTGGAAGCATAGGCAATCACCTTCCCATGCTGCTGTAAGACACAACCCAAACCCTTCCCTGAAGCGTCACTGTAGATAGTGAACCCTCCCGATCCTGATGGCAATGCCAGAATTGGAGCTGTCGTCAGCCGCTTCTTCAACTCATCAAAAGCAACTTGACACTCCTCTGACCAAACAAACTCTGCATCCTTCTGGGTCAGCCTAGTCAACGGCTCTGCAATCCGGGAGAAATCCTGCATGAACCTCTTGTAATAGCCTGCCAGTCCAAAGAAGCTCCTGATCTATATACTGAACTCGGTGCCGACCAAGCCTCAACTGCCGTGATCTTCTTCGGGTCCACTGAGATCCCATCTCCAGTCACTACATGACCCAAGAAGTCAACTCTGTCCAGAAAGAACTCACACTTTGAGAGCTTGCCATAAAGCCTCTCCCTCCTGAGTGTCTCCAGAACCACTCTCAAGTCCTCCTCATGTTCCTCCTCAGTCTTCAAATACACCAGGATATCATCGATGAACACCACCATAAACTTGTCCAAGTACTGGTGGAATACCTTGTTCATCAAGTTCATAAATACTGCCGGGGTGTTGGTCAACCCAAACGGTATAACCAAGAACTCAAACTGCCCATACCGCATCCTGAATGCGGTCTTCGGAATATCCTTCCTCTTCACCTTTACCTGATGATAACCTGACCTCAGATCAATCTTCGAGAAAACCCGAGCTTCGCTCAACTGATCAAAGAGATCATCGATACGCGGCAGTGGGTATCTGTCCTTGATTGTCAGGTTGTTAAGTGCCTTGTAGTCGATACACATCCGTACCGACCCATCCTTCTTGGGTACAAAGAGTACCGGTGCTCCCCAAGGTGAAGAACTCGATCGGATAAAGCCCTTGTCCTGTAGCTTATCTATCTGCTTCTTCAATTCCACCAACTCACTGTTGTTCACTCGATAGACATGCTGAGAACTCGGTTCCGCGCCGGGAACCAAGTCTATCGAGAACCCAATATCCATGTCCGGTGGAAGTCCTGGCAACTCCTTCGGAAAGACGTCCATGAACTCTGCAATCAAAGGATGTGGAGCCGTCTGCTTCTCAATTGAAACCCCGCAGAAAAGTCCGCTGCTCTGCTCCGCCTGCCATTGGGTGAACTCGAACTCTGGCTCTCCTGGCGCTCCGAACAAAACTATAACTCCATGACAATCTATGCTGGCGTGATGCCTGCTAAACCAATCCTTACTTAATACGATATCGTAGTTCGATAATAGCATTACGAGCAGACTCACCTCCAACTCTTGGCCTCCTAAAATAATACTCCGCCTTCTGCAAACATCACTCATGAGGATAACATCACCCCCGATCGTGATCTTATAGGTCTTAGGCAATGATTCAGATACAAAGCAGTGTCTAATAGCAAATAATATCGACACAAAACTGTGGGAAGCTCTGAAATCAAATAGAGCGAAAGCTGGAATGGAGTCGAGGAGAACCGAACCTGCAATCAACTCCCCAATGGCCTCTGCATCCTCGACCGCCATGGCAAAAGCTCACCCCTGCTGACCTCCCCGGGCCTACTGCTGATGTTGGATGAACCTCTGCTGCTCAGTCTGCAGTGGTCCCTTCTGCTGCCCTACCGGAGCCTTGACTCCCGCTCCCTGTACTGCTCTGCCTGTGAACTGAGAGCACTCCTTCAGCTGATGATCAGTTGCTCCACATAGTAGGCACCTGTCCAATCTCTTCATGCACTCACTCCACCCGTGCCCCGGCTTCTTGCAGTAAGCACAACTAGAGGTCTGCTGTCTCGGTGCTTGATGTTGCACCCTCGGCTGCTGATGCTGCACCAGCTGGAAGGGTGCACGGCCCTGCTGCTGAAACTACTGCGGCTGGAACTGCTGCTGATGCACCTGCCTCTGCGGCTGCTGGTGCTAAAAGTGAGCCCTCTTGGCCTGGCCTTCGCTACCGCTGGCTCCCTAGAAATCTCCACCTCTCTTTAGTTTCAGCACCAGGTTGTCCTCCGCTGCTATGGCTCCTGTAAAGATCTCCGCGAAGGTAGCATTCCGGTCACTCTTAGTCAGTAACCGAACCTCCCTGATCAACCCTCGACGGAACTTCCTAGCCTTCGTATTTTCTGTCAGATCATCTATAAACCTAGCCAACCGACAAAACTCTCCGGCGTACTCTACAACTGTCTGGTTCCCCTGAACCAGACTCTCGAACTGCGCCTCAATGCCTCCTAATGCCACATTCGGAAAGAACTATTCCTTGAACAGCTTCTTGAACAGCTTCCATGTCTGACCCTCTGTTCCCACTCGAGGATCTGTCTAGTACCAGGTACGGGCTAGGTCATGTATCTGACTGCCTGCTGCCTTAATATAAAGTCTGGCTGGTATCTCCGCCAGCCGAAAAATCTCCTCGATGTGCTCAATCCAGTGATCTGCGTAGTGTATGCCCTCGGTACCCAGGAAGTCTATAGGGTGCATCTTTTGGAAGTCCTGGATATCCTTCTTCCTCATGCGAGGCTGCTGCAGCCCCTGAGTAGACACCATCTCCACAGTCGTACGGACCAGCTGATGGGCCTCGTCAATCCCCTAACGGAAGTCGGCTGTCTGACGCTGCTGCTGCTGCTAATAAGACTCCAGAATCCTCTCCACAAAGGAGAATAGATGAACAGCATCTACCATCCCTACAAGTGGAGGCTGCTGTGGCGGAAGGATCTCAGGAATCATCGGGCTTTGTCTCCTAACTGGTGGAGGTGCTCCTCCAAAAGTAGCTGAAACGCCCTGTCACGACCCGCACCCACTGAAGGTACGAGTACGTAACAGCGTCCAGCCTACGCCACAGTATCGGCGGTAGAACGATGTTCTAAGTCTCTAACTAACCATCAACTCATGCAGTATATAGTGTACTCATCATGATCAACTCCGAACGGAGGACAAGTATAAGATATGGTATAGCTCAATCACAGTCTAAGCACGATAAGATAACACCGAAATATAACTAAGAAATTGAAGACAACAAAACTACTGATATAATAACAACAAACTCAAACAATCTCAAATACAACTCAAGTCTCAATTCTATATATACAACTCCAGTTCTAAACATGAAAACTAAAACAAGACAAACTAGCTAAACTCCCGATCACTCCTGAGTGTCGGGGCCATAGGTAGCTAAGCCATCTCCTGGTCTGTAACATGTAGGGCATGTGTCCTCAGGGCAATCATCTATAAAATTTACAACAGGTCCAGTCAGGACAGGAACGAGTACAACTCATCAAGAAAACCCAAGTAAAAGACAGGGAACTATAAAGCAGTTATAAACAGTTTTATTGATGAATATGGCAGTTTTTATACAGGTGATGGTACAGAGAAGCAGTAAGATACAAGAAAAGTGAAGTAACTAAAACAAGAGAAGAATGATGGCAATGAAGACTGTAAAATAAATCTAGCTAAACTAAAGTGACATAATGAGTCCAGGCAGTAAATGTAAAACAAGTATAAACTGCTATAAATCCAGTACGAGATGAATCTAATACAAGATGAATCCAGTACCAGATGATTCTAGGTAGTGATCAAGAATCCAGGTGAGTCCAGCTATTCTAATAGTGTGTTTTAAAATACCGAGATCCACATGTAAACGGCTGTGGGTAATCAGGCACATCCCTCACTGATCAGGCGAGAGATGGCTATGCTTCCAGTAGATTCTAGTTGGAGATTCCAGTTTTGGGGTATGTCTACATGTCTTACTCAATATTTCCCTGCCCTATAATACAAATGAATCCAGAATTCGATACGAGAATCGAGATGAGTCCAGCCAAAATATGATGATTCCAAAAATAGATTCCGAAATAATTCCAGTAATTCCAGTAATAGAGGCCAGATAATATAGTGAGTGTGTCATATACATGAATCCAAAAATATCTATACGTGTGGTATCAGATAATCACATAAAACTAAATAGAACTGAAATACAGTAACAGGCAAATAAATGAGAGAACTATCAGAGAATGTACTCGCCTGATACTCTGAAAGGAGTAGTATAATATCAGATGTCTGCATCGGAGTCACAATGTCCTAAATAGAACAGTACAGGTTATATTGTGTTTAAAACAAGACAGATGAAGTTCATGATGCATCTACATGATTTCTAGGTCAATCTAGGTCAAAGTCAACTCTAAGTCAAACATGGTCAACTGCCTAGGTCAAACTAGGTCCAAGTCAAACTTGGTCAACTCTGAGTCAACCCAAGTCAATACTCTAGTCAAACTAGGTCAATTGGTCACATCCAGACTAATGTTGACCTTTGGTCAACTTCAGTCAACCTGGACTAGTCAAACTAAGTCAACTAGGTCAAGCCTAAGCCAAACAAGTCCTACTTGGCCTAACCAGTCTATTCTAGCAAGCACACCCAATTTCTAGGCCATACAAGCCAACCACACTCCTACACTGGCATTCAAGCCATAAACACAGGTTTATGAGCCATAGGCTATATGCCTAGGCTAATCATATAGGGATACACCCAAGTGCAATGTGCCATGCATATAGGCTATAGGCCATATATGCTATATCACACAGATTGTATATACATTACATTAATATAATATCACACAGATTCACCACATTATTATCAAGCATATAGGTATATATACATACATAGAGTGATATAGAGAGAGAGTGGTAATGGCATGTGTCATGGCAAGGTTGAATGTATTAGAAAGGGATGTGTGTGTGTGTATGAGCATGATATAGTGCAATGTGTGTAGGCTACGTGTATATATCAATGTGTGTGTGTGTTGAGAGTGGGCAAGTGACATGAAAAACCATGTGTGTGAGGGTGATATGGTGTAAGTTAGTGAGTGTGTGTGAGCATGTGTGGGTATGTCCATGTAGGGGGAAAGAGTATAACCATGTGCAAGTGTGTGAGAGTGTATAGGTAGCATGAAAACAAGTTTGTGTGTGTGTGTCAAAAGGAATTCAGTTTTTGTAGAGTGGTGTGTACACCTGTACTAGGAACTCAGTATGAAAAAGGAAAACAATGACAGGCTCCTAACATCCTTGGATAGGTAATTAGCTATAGGTATTGGGATGTAAGGCTAGGGGTGTAATGAGAACTGTTCTCAGGAACATAGAAGAATGAATTCAGTGTGTGTGTGCTAAAATCAGTTTGGTGTGTGTATATGTGTAGAGGGTGTCCATGTGGTACAATGTGTGAGTGATGGAAAATTGTGTGTGAGGAATCTAGGAACAGGTAGGTTCCTGCATTCTTAGGTTATCAAAACTAACTGACAGTCTCAGTTTGTGACTGTGTGCTAATCAACACATCCCAGGAAACCCAAAAAATGAATCCACAAACCTATGTAATTATCTGAACATGAGGGAATGGTGGACTGATATTCAAAAAGGGGGATGAAATCAATGTAAGGAAAAATAGGACAAGTTATTTACTGCCAATTCATACAACTCGACATGTGGATACCTGTATTGGTCAGTGAAGCCACAAAAGCATTCACATGTCCACATAAGAATTGGTCCACAGATTTCAATGTCTGCACACATCTCTCAATATGGATAGAACAATATATATCAACTGGACATATGATTTTAACATGTAATCTCTCAACTGTACATTTCGAAACAGGAAACAATACACGTGTATGGGTAAATTGTTCAAGTTTTTCAGTGAACAACAAGGCAATTCAAGTCTCAAGTTGGTAATATAAACCATAGGGTTGTGTGTGAATGACAGTTTTGTGGATTCAGAGATGGGTAAATAATCTCAGGAATCAGAAAATTTAGTTCAAAAGACATTTACTAACAGTTAACCATTAATCCAAAACAAATTTCGAAACCCAATTCTCATACACAATTGTAACCCCATCTTGCAGTAAACTAATACATATGTAATTGAATTAATCCTAGTAATTAAACATCAAAACTCAGCTTAGATTAGAAATCGGTTTTCAAACTTTATTAACAGTACAGTGTATCAGGAATTGGGAAGAAATGCAAATTGGCAAATCAAAATCATGTTAATAAGTCAATTAAATAGTTGACAGAGGTGTGTGAACATATTAGGGTGTTATACAGGTTGTGTCGTGTCCACATGAGTCGACACGACGTGTCCAAAGGAGAAAAAAATTGAATTTTAGGAAACAGCGCACAGCACTCCTCGTGCAGAGGTGCAGAGCATCCCAGGACAGGACACACGACACTAGAGAGCTCGTGCTCGTGTCCTAGGGTTCGCCATGGATAGGGGTGCATGATGAAGTGTCTGTATCGTGTCCAATCAAGTCGTGTCCAGAGAAATTAATGCGTATCAGATGCGATTTCGCGCGCGCGCAGTGTCATTGCAAAACCCGTGCGAACGCGATAACTTCGCGCACAGCGAACGAAAGTTCGTGAAACTTTGCATGGGTGATGTCAGTGGGTGCCCGCACGTCCCCACAAATTTTCATGGTGCCACGTGTCGTGTCGTGTCCGCAAAGACACTCAAAAAGCAGGACAGCCGTACGAGCCTGTGCGCAGTGTCGTGCACGACTTGCGTGGCCATTTTGGACACGAATGCGCACAAAAACCAACTCAGTCCTCAACATAATTAATGTACACATCAAGAGCTTCAAAATCATGTAATTAGTTTAGCAAAAATCGAAATTAAAATCCTTAGAGGCATTTCATCGAATACCTAACATACACTACGACACGTGTCCGATACGGACACCAAACGGACACGAAATTCACCCAAATTTCAGGGACACCTAGGGGACTCCTAGATCTAGCCCTACATGCAAAGAAAACTAAAATTTAAATCAATTTAAAGGGTTTTACCTATAGGTGCAAATTGCATGGAAAAGCTCCAAATGGGGGGGTGTTCCTCTTGATCCCCAAATGCTCCAAATTGATCCCAAACTGAAATGGCTCTCCACCAGCAGTCCATAAACTCAATTTAGAACCCAATGCAAAAGACTAGGATGAAAAAGAAGATTAAATGAATAAAATGGGAATTTTTGGAAGGGAGAAACTTACCTTTCTTTTCTCCAAGTGTAGGAATGATAAAAAAAGAGGCAAGCCCTAATGAACAAGTGTTTAAATAGGGTGGGGATCCCTATGTGGCTGCTCATAGGTTCAATAATTAGGGTTAGGGTTCACTAAATGGCCCATGGGCTTAAGTCATGATCAATCAAATTATTACGTCATAAGTCATTTCATGAAATCATAAGCCATGACTTAAATTCACTAAACCAAATCCCCTCATTCTAAAACTATTCTCTAATGACTAAAATAGGTTAACTCAAGTTAGACTAGGGTCACCATGGCTAGGGTTAGCTTATAGGCTAGTCCACTAGGTCTCAACAAGTCAAGGTCAACTAGAATTCACCAATTCAACAAATCACCAAATAATTCAAATAAGTCAAAATGACCAAATTACCCCTAGGCTAAAAATGATAATTAAGTCATCAAAATGACATGGTTAGGCTCTAGGTCATGCAGTCTCTCAGGTTTCACTAGCAGCATATCAAAATCACAAGTCATGACTTAACCCAGTTTTTAAATAGTTTAAAAATTATTAAAAATTACTAAAAATCATAAGGTAAAATAAATATAAATAATTAATAATTATAATTACAAAATTTCAAAATTACCCTCATCTGGAAAACTGGGTGTTATAATCCTACCCACCTTAGAAAAATTTCGTCCTCGAAATTAAGATGATCGCACCCTTCCTAGGTCAAATCCCCAGCAAATCAAGGTCGAAGCAACACAATCCTACTGGTCGTGATTTCACAGTCTCGAACGGGGTAGCTACACTATCTAGCAATCAAAGCAATATCCTGGCAGGTACTAATGGAATCACACATGAAAGTGGGAAAGAAGAATGAGAAGGACGAACCTGCTAACCCATCACCTGCAGCGTCGGTCTCCTCGACCGTTATCGCAAAAGCTCTACCCCTCTGGTGCTGAGCTGCAGGTAGCCTAGCTCCCTCGAAAGGAGGTGCAAAGGGACAGTCTATCTTCTGGTGGGCTTCAGACCCAGAAGAATAGCAAACCTTCAGCCTCTTCCTATACTGCTCCCTGGTGTGCCCCAACTTCCTGCAGTAGGAACAACTGATCGCCTTCGGGTACTGACCCCGATACTGATGCTGCACCTGCTGAACCATCACTGGTGCCCGGGTCTGCTAAATCTGAACATGAGGCCTCTTGGCCTGGCCTCCGCTGCTGATTCTACTCTGGAAGTCACGACCCTTCTTCAACTTCAACCCTAGGTCGTCCTCCGCTGCCATAGCCCCAAAAAATATCTCTGCAAAGGTATCGTTCCGGTCGCTCTTAGTCAGCGACCGAACCTCCCTAATCAAACCTTGGCGGAACTTCTTCGCCTTCGTCTTCTCAGTCAAGTCATCTATGAACCGGGCCAATCGATAAAACTCCCCGGCATACTCAGCTACTGTCTGGTTTCCCTGAACCAGACCCTCAAACTGTGCCTCTATGCCTTCCAAGGCCACATCAGGAAAGAACTGCTCCTTGAACAGTTCCTTGAACTGGGCCCAAGTCTGGCCCTCAACTCCCACTCTGGGATCTGTCTGGTACCACACACGGGCTACGTCCTGCATCTGACTGCCTGCCGCTTCGATATGGAGTCGATCTGGTATCTCTACAAGCCTGAATATCTCCTCGATATGCTCTATCCAGTCGTCTGCATAATGAATGCCCTCAGTACCCAGGAACTCTCTGGGGTGCATCTTCTGGAAGTCCTGTATATCCTTCTCCTTCCGACGAGGCTGCTGCTGCTCCCCCTGAGCAGTCACCATCTCTACTGTAGCACGAACCAGCTGGTGGACCTCGTCAATCCCCTGACGATAATCGGCAGTCTGCCGCTGCTGCTGTTGCTGATGAGACGCCAGAATCTACTCCACAAAAGAGAATAGATGAGCAGCATCTACCATTCCCGCAGGTGGAGGCTGCTGCCGTGGAAGGATCTCAGGAAGCACCGGACTCTGCCTCCAAACTGATGGAGGTCCTCCTCCAAAGGCTGCTGAAACACCCACCCCAGCTGGCATGACTGGGGCTGCGGTACCAGTGGTTGGCTGCTGAAGGTGAGAGGTGGCAGACCCCTCTGCAGCGGCTACTGTACCAGAGCGATGTGATCGTGTCTCCACCATCCTGAAGACAGATCGAAAAGGAAGTCAATACTGAGCAGGAGTCGATAAAATCAAAGGAGGACAGTTTATCTCAAAGAAGACAATCAGTAAGATATGTAGATGGCATGAATTAAAGTAGAATTTTTTCTAATTGTGATTGAGTACCTCTCCGTTAAAGCCTATCTCTCAATCCTATCGCAGGCTCGAGACAGTACAACTAAGTCGTCGTACTACCATGATATCGTACTAATGCGACTCTCAACCTGCTTGGGCCACCACTAAAAACATGTCATGACCCGCACCCACTGTGAGGGTACGAGTACGTAACAGCGTCCAGCCTACGCCGTAGTGTCGACGGTAGAACGCTGTTCTAAGTCTCTAACTAACCATCAACTCATGCAGTATATAGTGTACTCATCATGATCAACTCCGAACGGAGGACAAGTATAATATATGGTGTAGCTCAATCACAGTCTAAGCACGATAAGATAACACCGAAATATAACTAAGAAATTAAAGACAAAAAAACTACTGATATAATAACAACAAACTCAAACAATCTCAAATACAACTCAAGTCTCAATTCTATATATACAACTCCAGTTCTAAACATGAAAACTAAAACAAGACAAACTAGCTAAACTCCCGATCACTCCTGAGTGTCGGGGCCATAGGTAGCTAAGCCATCTCCTGGTCTGTAACATGTAGGGCATGTGTCATCAGGACAATCATCTGTAAAATTTACAACAGGTCCAGTCAGGACAGGAACGAGTAGAACTCATTAAGAAAACCCAAGTAAAAGACAGGGAACTATAAAGCAGTTATAGACAGTTTTATTGATGAATATGGCAGTTTTTATACAGGTGATGGTACAGAGAAGCAGTAAGATACAAGGAAAGTGAAGTAACTAAAACAAGAGAAGAATGATGGCAATAAAGAATGTAAAATAAATCTAGCAAAACTAAAGTGACATAATGAATCTAGGCAGCAAATGTAAAGCAAGTGTAAAGTGCTATAAATCCAGTACGAGATGAATCTAATACAAGATGAATCCAGTACCAGATGATTCTAGGTAGTGATCAAGAATCCAGGTGAGTCCAACTATTCTAATAGTGTGTTTTAAAATACCGAGATCGACATGTAAACGACTATGGGTAATCAGGCACATCCCTCACTGATCAGGCGAGAGATGGCTATACTTCCAGTAGATTCCAGTTGGAGATTCTAGTTTTGGGGTATATCTATATGTCTTACTCAATATTTCCCCGCCCCACAATACAAATGAATCCAGAATTCGATACGAGAATCGAGATGAGTCCAGCCAAAATATGATGATTCCAGAAATAGATTCCGAAATAATTCCAGTGATTCCAGTAAAAGTTGCCAGATAATATGGTGAGTGTGTCGTATATATGAATCCAGAAATATCCATACGTGTGGCATCAGAGAATCACATAAAACTAAATAGAACTGAAATACAGTAACTGGCAAATAAATGAGAGAACTATCAGAGAATGTACTCGCCTGATACTCTGAAAGGAGTAGTGTAATATTAGATATCTGCACCGGAGTCACAATGTCCTAAATAGAACAGTACAGATTATATTGTGTTTAAAACAAGACAGATGAAGTTCATGATGCATCTACATGATTTCTAGGTCAATCTAGGTCAAAGTCAACTCTAAGTCAAACATTGTCAACTGTCTAGGTCAAACTAGGTCCAAGTCAAACTTGGTCAACTCTGAGTCAACCCAAGTCAATACTCTAGTCAAACTAGGTCAATTGATCACATCCAGACTAATATTGACCTTTGGTCAACTCCAGTCAACCTGGACTAGTCAAACTAAGTCAACTAGGTCAAGCCTAAGCCAAACAAGTCCCACTAGGCCTAACCAGCCTATTCTAGCAAGCACACCCAATTTCTAGGCCATACAAGCCAACCATACTCCTACACTGGCATTCAAGCCAACACAGGTTTATGAGCCATAGGCTATATGCCTAGGCTAATCACATAGGGATACACCCAAGTGCAATGTGCCATGCATATAGGCTATAGGCCATATAGGCTATATCACACAGATTGTATATACATTACATTAATATAATATCACACAGATTCACCACATTATTATCAAGCATATAGGTATATATACATACATAGAGTGATATAGAGAGAGAGGGGTAATGGCATGTGTCATGGCAAGGTTGAATGTGTTAGAAAGGGATGTGTGTGTGTGTGTATGAGCATGATACAGTGCAATGTGTGTAGGCTAGGTGTATATATCAATGTGTGTGTGTGTAGAGAGTGGGCAAGTGACAGCAAAAACCATATGTGTGAGGGTGATATGGTGTAAGTTAGTGAGTTTGTGAGCATGTGTGGGTATGTCCATGTGGGGGGAAAGAGTGTAACCATATGCAAGTGTGTGAGAGTGTATAGGTGGCATGAAAACAAGTTTGTGTGTGTGTGTCAAAAGGAATTCAGTTTTTGTAGAGTGGTGTGTGCACCTGTACTAGGAACTCAGTGTGAAAAAGGAAACAATGACAGGCTCCTAACATCCTTGGATAGGTAATTAGCTATAGGTATTGGGATGTAAGGCTAGGGGTGTAATGAGAACTGTTCTCAGGAACATATAAGAATGAATTCAGTGTGTGTGTGTGCTAAAATCAGTTTGGGGTGTGTGTGTATATGTGTGGAGGGTGTCCATGTGGTACAATATGTGAGTGATGGAAAATTTTGTATGAGGAATCTAGGACCAGGTAGGTTCCTGCATTCTCAGGTTATCAAAACTAACTGACAGTCTCAGTTTGTGACTGTGTGCTAATCAACACATCCCAGTAAACCCAAAAAATCAATCCACAAACCTATATAATTATTGAACATGAGGGAATGGTGGACTAATATTCAAAATGGGGGATGAAATCAATGTAAGGAAAAATAGGACAAGGTATGTACGGCCAATTCATACAACTCGACATGTGGATACCTGTATTGGTCAGTGAAGCCACAAAAGCATTCACATGTCCACATAAGAGTTGGTCCACAGATTTCAATGTCTGTACACATCTCTCAATATGGATAGAACAATATATATCAACTGGACATATGATTTTAACATGTAATCTCTCAACTGTACATTTCGAAACAGGAAACAACACACGTGTATGGGTAAATTGTTCAGGTTTTTCAGTGAACAACAAGGCAATTCAAATCTCAAGTTGGTAATGTAAACCACAGGGTTGTGTGTGAATGATAGTTTTGTGGATTCAGAGATGGGTAAATAATCTCAGGAATCAGAAAATTTAGTTCAAAAGACATTCACTAACAGTTAACCATTAATCAAAAACAAATTTTGAAACCCAATTCTCATACACAATTGTAACCCCATCTTGCAGTAAACTAATACATATGTAATTGAATTAATCCTAGTAATTAAACATCAAAACTCAGCTTAGATTAGAAATCGGTTTTCAAATTTTATTAACAGTACAGTATATCAGGAATTGGAAAGAAATACAAATTGGCAAATCAAAATCATGTTAATAAGTCAATTAAATGGTTGACAGAGGTGTGTGAACATATTATGGTGTTATACAGGTTGTTTCGTGTCCACATGAGTCGACACAACGTATCCAAAGGAGAAAAAAAATCGAATTATAGGAAACAGCGCACAGCACTCCTCGTGCAGAGGTGCAGAGCATCCCAGGACACAACACACGACACAAGAGAGCTCGTGCTCGTGTCCTAGGGTTCGCCATGGATAGGGGTGCATGATAAAGTGTCTATATCGTGCCCAATCAAGTTGTGTCCAGAGAAATTAATGTGTATCAGACGCGATTTCGCGCGCGCGCAGTGTCAGTACAAAACCCGTGCGAACGCGATCACTTTGTGCACAGTAAATGAAAGTTCGTGAAACTTTGCGTGGGTGATGTCAGTGGGTGCCCGCATGTCCCCACAAATTTTCATGGTGCCACATGTCGTGTCGTGTCCGCAAAGACACTCGAACAGCAGGACAGCCGTACGGGCCTGTGCGCAGTGTCGTGCACGACTTGCGTGTCTATTTTGGACACGAATGCGCACAAAAACCAACTCAGTCCTCAACATAATTAATGTACACATCAAGAGCTTCAAAATCATGTAATTAGTTTAGCAAAAATCGAAATTAAAATCCTTAAAGGCATTTCATCGAACACCTAACATACACTACGATACGTGTCCGATACGGACACCAAACGGACACGAAATTCACCCAAATTTTAGGAAAACCTAGGGTACTCCTAGATCTAGCCCTACAATCAAAGAAAACTGAAATTTAAATCAATTTAAAGGG
>JANAVB010000543.1:0-12500 GCA_029216955.1 Iris pallida | reverse complement strand
CCAATATGCCGGCCACTATAGGAAGAAATTAGGGTTAGGGTTTCACTAGTGTGCTATGGGCCAAGTTTTATTGGTAAAGGAAATCAATTCATAAGTCAAGTCCTTAAACCTAGTCTTTATTCTCCTATTTCAAACTTGATTCTAAATGACTAAACTTGGGTCGACTTAAGTTAGACTAGGGTCCCACCATGCTAACCAAGTCACCATAGCTAGAGTCAACCTCTAGGTTAGTCTCCAGAGTCTCAACTAACAAAAGTCAAATATAACAATCATCACTTCAATAATTCAAAATAAATTCAAAATTTATAAAATGACTAAAATACCCTCAAGCTAAAATGTGGTAGTGACAAACTAATAAACGAGTAGATAAATCCTTTGGCACCCATTTCTTCAAGGGTCTATTTTGATTAGTCTTAGGAATCCAAGCAAGTAAATTAGTATCAACAAGCTTTCTAGCTCTACAATACTATGATATGTGCCCGTGTATACCACACTATGTGCATGTAATTTTTTGAAATTATGCTCTTTGTTTCTGTGTTAACATTTTTATGTGTCTTTATTGGAAACCTGGGATGTAAAAGCATGATTGTGAGAAACGTGTTGCTTAGATGCTTTCTTTGGTTTAGTCCTTTGTGATGTATGCTTGGTATTAGACTAACCTTAGGCCGTGTAACAGGGATGACCTGTTTGCCTAACTTGATCTCTAACTTTTTAGAGATAACACAAGACTCCTCAAATCTAGCAGTATAATGTGAGTCTTTGTTCAGTGACTAAGTATTTCTTCTTCTTCTCTATGTCATATAACTCTTATATCTTGACATTGTCTCTTTATTTCTTTTCTATGTGAGGATAGCCATATAATAGTCCAATTTAAGTTTGGCTCTCTCTTTCGTGTTACTGGTAGTAGATGTCTCTTTAATGTCTTCAATAAGATTAGATAATCTAGCTACTTCGGTTGTGTATACCTTAATCTCTTTGTGAGATTACCTATGATTGTCCAACGCATTTCTGTGTTCTTCAAGTAGTTTGCTAAAGGCAGTTTCTAGTTCATCGAAAGTAAAATCATCATACAAAGGGTTATCAGATACCTTATTGAATGCCATCAGACATACATTTATACTGCTGCTGGGTCTGTCCTCCTCATCTGATTCATTGGCCTCACTTTCATACTAAATGCTTGTGTTAGCATACTTTCGATCGGTTGTAACTTTTCTGCTCAATCTTGATCGATTATATGGACTGGTCTTCTTTAACGGTGGACAATCCTTCTATATATGCCCTGACTTTTTACACCCGAAGCAGATTGTTTTTTTATTGCTTTCGTGGATGTCTTTCTTCTTTCGGTTTGATCTCTCAAACTTCAATAACTTTCTAAAGTTTTTGACCAGCAGGGCCTGTTCATCACCATCAGATGATTCTTCGTCAGAATATTGCATGAGACTTTTCTGGTTTGCGCTTTGAAGGTAATTGATTTTTCCTTGGGAGTTGCTTCTTCAAATTCTTGCAAGTCCAGCTCATGGTTCATGAGCTTGCCCATCAGTGTCTCTAATGTCATCATGGTGAGGTTTTCCTTCTATGATCGCAGTGGCCTTCGGGTTGCAGTTCTTGGTTAGAACCCACAAAACCTTCCTGATCTTTTTGATTACTGTAATCCTTACCAAGAGACTGTAAAGGATTAGTAATATCAAGAAAATGAGTGAATATTTGTGTAATTGACTCATTGGATTTCATTTTGAAAGATTCGTATTCCTGTGTTAGTTTACTGATTTTGATTCCTTCATTTGGAAAGTCCTTTTATAAGTTACCTCAGGAAGTCTCTAAATTTTTTAGACTTCGTACAGGTTGATATGCGGTTAAACTCGATTTTGTCAATTGCACAAAATAGTGCATTGATGGCTCGTGCATCTAGACTAGATTGTGTCTTTTCATGCTCCGTGTATTTATCATGTGGCTTGTCTACTAGTACACCGTCAATTATTGTTCTAGGAAGTTTCTTATAACCGTCTAGTACTATCGACCAAAGACCGAAGTCTAGTAACTTGAGAAAGAAACTCATCCGTATTTTCCAGTATATGTAATTTGTTCCATCAAATAGTGGGGGTCTATTTATGGATTGCTCTTCACCGTTGAATATAGATTTAACAGCTGCCATAGATATATATACTCTAGATGGTTATGTATATGTATAACCTTCTCTGATAACAATTGTAGGATCATTGAGCACCTCTAGAGGGGGTGAATTGAGTGCATCTGCATCTGAGCAGAAATTATCACCAATTAAAAATAAGCAGCAATATACTATGACAGTAAATGATAGTAAACAAAATACCGTAAAGTAAGAGTCAAGAAAATCGAACTCAGTGACACATCGATGTATACTGGTTTTCCTTTGAGAAGACTAGTCCAGTCTCGAGTACTCTTGCTCAATGTTAATCCACTATGCCACAAGCTAATTGACAGCTTGTAGTCTCTTACAATACCGTGCTTGGTGACGAGCACACGGCCGACTCCAGAAGATGATTTCAAAAAATGAAATATTTTTAAATGCAGCCTCTGATACAACTCTTCAGTACCAAAACTCTAGATTGAACAGAACTGTACCGACTTAGGCTAAGACTGGTATAGGCTTGATTTGAAAGCTTTAACTCATAGAAAACACTTCAGAATAAGTAGAGAAGAGAAGGAATGAGTGATTTAAAATGGTGAAAGTTCATCTCTATTTATAGTATTTTTGCAGACCGAATTCGTACAGAGTTCAGACTGAGTTCGGATGCAGAAATCTTGCATTCGAACGTTGGATACAGATTTGGAGGAATTTCAAAACTATATTCAAACTGACCTGGCCGAACTCGGGCCGAACTCTGGCCGAACTCGGGCCGAACTCTGCCGAACTCAGGCCGAGTTCTCCGAGTTCTACCTAGGTTAGGTCAGAACTTTTGGACCAAATCTGCTGGGTTTTGGGCTTTTTGGATGTAAACTTTTTAGATTTGGATAGGTAGGCTTATTTTTGTTTGTGGACTTGAGAAAAACTTAAGCCAGTACCAATCCTGATCAACCTCATATATTTCTAGACTCAATAATAGTTAAAAATACAGAAGAAAATATAAAAAACTTGATCTTGATTCCAGTACGATTGGTTCTTGATGACGATGTGATGTCTGTACTTTATAGAAATAGGAAATAGATGCAGTAAGACGTAGATGCAGACGTTCTTCTCATTTGATTCCTGTAATCCTGTACTGTAGCAGTATGTATTTTGCATATCGACCAAAATTGGCGTTGATTATCAAAATTAGGTATAATCATTAACCAATGGGCCAACAGGATGTTCTTCAACTGCGCTTCAAGAACATGCCCTAAGGGTCAGATCGTCGCTGGAGTGGGGGTAGTTTTGGTTTCTCTAGACAATCTGGTCATCCAGCGTGCTTACTCACTCACAGAGTCGTGCTCTAACAATGTGGCCGAGTATAAAGCTCTCATTATCAAACTTCAGTTGGCAACACAACTGGGGGTCGAATACCTCGAATTCTATGGTGATTCGAAGCTCATAGTCAACCAAGTTTGAGGGCAGTGCAAGGTCCGACATGAAGACCTACTTCCCTACCATCAAGCGGCCTTGGACATGATCTCTACCTTCACCAGGTTCTTCATAGAACATGTGCCTCAGCTACATAATTTAGAGGCCGATGCTCTAGCTGGCCTTGCCGCATCCTTGACATCCCCCGTCGGGACTCAACACTCTGTCACTGTGATTGGGCAAAATTTGATGTGTTCCAAAAACAACTTATGTACGTGCCTAACTATGCTCTACAAACAGACACTGATGTCAACATTAGGGACTGATGATTTCCATTTATCGACTACGTAGTCTACGGAATCCTTCCGGATGACCCGAAGGAAGCCGTGTCCGTTAAAAGATGCTCTATCTGATTCTACTATGTTATGGCCACCAAGATGTTGTTTTGCCATTCGTACGACGGACTTCTCCTCCGATGTCTATCAAACGAAGAGGTTTGAAGCTCTCCAGGAAGCCCATGACGGTACCTGGGGAGCTCACCAACCCGGTTCTAAGCTACATGATCGACTCCGACGCATGGGCTATTACTGGCCTATGATATGGCAGATACTATCGAATACGCCAAGAAATACCGAGCATGCTAATTACATGCTGACTTATTCATGACCTTCGGAGTTCCTACACCCTATGATCGCATCTTGGCCATTTGAAGCTTGGAAAATAGACATAGGGGCGAATCACTCCTCTGGCCTCTAGAGAGCACCGTTTTATTCTGGTTATCACCGACTATTACTCAAGTGGAAAAAAGCAGTACCTCTTACTGAAGTAAAGAGCTCAAATTTGATTAGCTTCATGAGCATCATATTATCTACCGTTTTGAGGTACCCCGAAGGATCATCCACAACAACGGTCCGTAATTCAAGGTCATGATTCAACAGATTCTGCGATAAAAAATGTATCCAAAAACATGGCCTCGACTGCATACAACCCAACGAAGAATGCACTACCAAAATAAGTCACATCAACGATACAATAGCGACGCTTAATCAAAACATTGCTAAAATTTTGCAACTTAGCGATGTAAAAAGTTTACGTCGTAATACGTCACTATTAGTGATTATCAGCGACATATTGCGACTATATTTTGTATAACAAAATTTTTTCACAGAAAAGTTGGTGGACGTCGCTATGATTTTATTATCAATGACGATTTGTGACGTCTTACTCTGACGTCGCTAATTTATTTCTAATATACCGCTCGGGCTTTCCTTTCCCCCCATTCTCACTCGAAATTTTTCCAAAACTATTTCGTTTCCCCCTACGCCGACGAACCCCTGTGCTACTTCATCGCCCCCTCATCCTCATCCACCACTCCTCCGCTTCCATCGACACCTCCTCTGCCGGCCGCTCGCCTCCACCACCGACTGTCCTCCTCCTCCTTTTCTCCGTTGCTGCGTGCTCCTCCTCTTCTCCGGGCTACTTCTCTACCGACCCTCGCCTCCTGAACTGCCTACACGTGCCAACCTCCTCCTCTCGTGTTACGACCCGCACCCAGTGTAGGGGCACAAAAAGTGGGTACGTCCAGCCTACCGCAGTGTCGGCGGGTAGAATGCTGTCCTAGGTTACTATCTAATCAACAACTCATGCAATTATATAATGTACTTGTCAAATCTCAACTCCAAACGGAGGACAAGTATAGATATAATAAAATCTCAATCACAGTCTAAGAACAATAAGATAACACATAAGTTTATAACCAAGGTCTAAACGACAACAAATATAAACTACTAAATAATAATATCTCAAACAAACTCAAATCTCAAGTTATTACAATTCAAGTTCTAAAACATGAAAACTAAACCAAGTCTACTAGCTAGTCTCCCGATCACTTGAGTGTCGGGGCCAAAGGTAGCTAAGCCATCTCCTGCTCCAAGGCAAGTAGGGAAAATGTCCTCAGGGTAATCATCTGTAATATTTTCAATAGGTCCAGTCAGGACAGGAGCGAGCACAATACATCTCACGTAGTTCGTATCATGTTGGGAAATATAAAGCATGCAAAAGAGTAAGATACATGAACTGTAAGAAGACGTACAAGAAATGAGGGAGAATTATAACTTAAAATATACAGGATAAGTAAAGCTGCAAGTACTAGTGATTTAGAGAAATATGGTTATATAAATAGGTTAGATTTATACAATAAAATGGTAACTCCATCATACATGAGTGTACAATGGTAATATATAATAGTTTATACAATATTTGTACAATGGGATTTGATTACATAACCATTTCCTACTCACCCTCCCCAATCAATACACAAGGATCCAATCCAGTTACGTTACCTTGTACAATAGTTTCTCCATGAAGCTCATGTGATCATGAGAGTACAAGATGTACAATAAGTATACACGAATAGGGTGTACAATAAATATAATATGTTCGTGAAACGCACATCACAATATGTATCTGCTGAACACAATGGGGATAACATCGTAAGAGAAGTCCATATAGTACCAATTCGTGATAACAACCAGTGTCAAGTAAAGTAATCTAGAGCAAGAATATAAGTCCTGACAAGTATGAAACGATCAGAGAATGTACTCGCCTTATACTCTAAAAAGAGTAGTGTAATATCAGATGTCTGTACCGGAGTCAGAATGTCCTAAATAGAGCAATATGGGTTATAATGCGTTCAATATAATAAATGAAGTTTACGATACAATCTACATGATTTCTAGGCCAATCTAGGTCAAAGTCAAACATGGTCAACTCTAGGTCAACCATGGTCAAACTAGCTATGGTTGGGTCAATAATGGTCAACTAGTCTAGGTTAGTCAATTCTAGGTCTAAACAAACTAAGTATATGCAAATCAAGTATCCAAGATAGCTATTAACTCATAGCCTAAGTTACTTGGTAAACCAAGCACAAAACTAGTCCATAAGCTAACAAGACCCACAAACTTAGTCATATAATGTATATATATTTTTACATTCACATATTCATATACATAGATATATATAGGAAATCATATATATATATATATATATATATATAAATATATATATATATATATATATATATATATTTTAGGAAATCTATATATATATATATATATAATATAGGCACATACATATATATACATAGAGAGAGAGAGAGAAGGAGAGGTAAAAGAGTGAGTGTGTGTGTGACATGTGTGTGAAAGGATATGTGTTAATGTTATCAGATTTAGTTATAGGCAGATATATGTGACATAGGGTACATGGTGTCAAAGGGTGTATGAATGCATGTGTGTAAAAGATTGTAGGTTAACTCAGTTTATAGAAATACATACATACATACTTATATTGCATACATGCATACATATATCATGTATGCATACATACATACATACATACATACATACATACATTGCGTAGATGCCTACATACATATCATATATGCATACTTGCATTCATTCATGTACCTATACATATATACATAGATGCATACATACATATTTGAATACATTATATACTTGCATACATTATATTCATATATGCATACTCTACATTATATTACATTCATTTCTGCATATATGCATATATATATATATGCATACAAACTCATATATTTAACTCAAAATATATATGAATACATAATTACCTTACCTTAACACATATATATATCATTCATTCATATCCCATATACATGCATACTTCAGTTCATGCATTATATACATTCACATATCATTAAGTTGCATGCATATTACTTTCATTACATACATGTCATTCATGCATATTACATACTTACATGCATCTATACATTATATACATTGTATACAACATGTAAAAATAGAAAAGGAAAAAGGTGGAAAAATTGAAATGGAAAGGAAAGGAAAAGAAAATTGTAAGAAAAAGGAAAAACAGTGGACATATATATGCTTGCATCATATATTCTACATTACCATACATGCTATCATTACATATTGCATTACATTATGTATACATTATGCATTCATATCTATCATTACATGTATACCTTGCATTCGTATCTAGCATTCATTATATGTTTTATGCATACATTGTATATCATTCTTTCATTCATGCATTTATGTATTGCTTACATACATTACATTGATTGCATTCTTACATGCTTGCATTCAACCATATATATATATTATGTAAAGTGGATACATATCACATATATATCATTTCATTCATCTGACATATCATGCATTACATACTCTACATTCATTTAATATCCATACTACATAGGCTCATAGGTTGCACAAAATGCATATATCGTATAGTCACTCTTCTACGTAAAATCAATACTGTACCAATTGGAAATTCACAAAATTTTGGGAATAAAGTAGTCGTAGCCCTTCGTGTTAGCTTTCTGAAACTTCAAACGGATCACATTTTCATTTCCGGAATCGCGAAAACACCGAGACGTATTTGTCTTTCGGACAGCTGACACTCAAATAGTTTTACAGAAAGTTGTAGAATGATTTTGGCTTATTAAAATATATTTTTGGAAAGCTAACTTCGATATGATTCTTTTAAAAAAACGGAAGATAAATCGGAGCTCTAAGCTAAAACTTATGATATTTCTAAGTTGTTTTGGTTAATAAAACGTGGATGAATATTATGACGAATTTGAGTTGTTTTGGACAAAAGAAACACGTGTAGGCCAAGATACTTGGATACCAACATAGATATCCAAATGAAACTCATTCTAAATCAATCCACTCTCTAACCATTCTAGAACTGAATTTAAATATCTATTTAAACTATTATCATACATACATACACATGGAGTATCCTAATTTGGGATCTATCAAGTAGGACACAAGTCACATATCAAAAATCCTCAAGAGAGCTTCAAATGGCCTCAAATTTGAATCTAAATGGGGTACATGCATGGGGGTGGATCCTATGGATTCAAAACTAACTAATATGTATAGGAAATCAATTTAGAGGGTTGGTTTTACCTACTGGGAGTGGAATCCCAATGATACTTCTAAGGACACGGTTCCGACACGAAGATCTTCCAAAAAGGACACTCCTCCTTGCACTTTGCTCCAAATATTTGCTAGCACCCTCCCTGGTAGTATGAGAAGGTTGGATGTAAGTTTTGGTGGAGAGATGTAAGGATTTGGAGGTCAAATCAAAGAGGGAAGCTCTCTAATTTGGGGAAGAACACTTAGGATTCTCTGTAGAGGTAAAAAGAGGCAAAGGTTTTCTTAAGGATTCTTTATAGGAAGGGAGGGGCACTTGATGGCTGGTCATTAGATGAATTAGGATTAGTTTTACATGTAGATGAGTGGCTAGGGCTTGTCCACCCAATTTCAAGCCTTTCTATTGGTTCAATTAGTCATAAGGCTTTCTTTTTCATAAATATCCTAAGGGGTAAATATCCTACTATGAAATATCTAGATATTGTTAATCTTGTCATTACTATGTTATCCTAATCAAGACTCTAAGATCAGGGCTAATCTAGATTAGGCTAAGATTCTAGGTCAAGTCTCAAATAAACAATTAGCACATTTAATTAATATAATTTATAATTTCACAAAATTGTCAAAATGACCAAAGTACCCTTAGGCTAAAAGTAGTAATATGATATTCTAATCACATGACTAGGCTTCCTTGATCATGGTTAGTCTCTAGACTTAACAATTCTAGGGTTACACTAGTTAACCATCAAAATCAAAATTTAACATTTTAACTAGTTTTAAATTGATTAAAAATCACCAAAAATCACAATATGATTTAAATATCATTATTAAATAATTATAATTACAAAAGTTCAAAAGTATCCTTATTTTAGAAAAGTGGTGATTACAAATCTACCCTCCTAAGAAAAATTTTGTCCTTGAAATTAAGATGGCCATACTCCTTCTAGGTTAAACCCCCCAACAATCAAGCTCAAGAAAACTATATCTAAAACGTACAAATTGTGGTCCTACTGGTAATATCACGGTCTTGATCAGGGTCACTATACTATCTATCACAGCACAAAATATCCTGACATGTACTAATGGAATCACACAACAAGATGGAAAGAAGAACATGAAAGAAAGACCTGCTAACCCATTATCCGTAGCGTCGGTCTACTCAACTGTCAGCGCAAAAGCCCTGCCCTCTGGGGTATATCTCTCTGATGGTGCGGGGCACGGTGCTGCGCTACAGGTGGCCTAACTCCCTCTATCTAATCCATGATACTCAAGTAATATCCATACTGATATTCCACTCCATTACTAGGGCACCATCTATATAGTATCTATTTTGCAATCTGATAATCATACCCATCTATCCAGAACCATGTTACCAGAATCCTCGTCATACCAGTAAGTATGGCTGCGATAATCCATAGAGTCTGCAACTAATGTACATACCTCTAGAATTATGGTATTTAAAATTTTTGTATTGCTGCTAGCTTGGTTGCGAAAACTTTAAATTCCCACACCCAAGAAATACATCCAAAATTAGACTCTATCTCATCGCCAAACCAGCTAATATGGCTGTAGAAGACTCTAGATTCCATGACTGAGGCAACCTAGCCCATAATGTTATCTTGGTAAAAATCAAGTCAATAATGAAAACCAAGAATCAAATTCAATGATGAACAAGAAAGTAGACAGAAACTGTCGGAATTGAATTTCGAGATAGTTTATAATGAGATTCTCAAGGGTCATCCCAGTAATCTTCTCAAGTAGTCCTAACTGTGATTGAGTAACTCTTTATACTGCCTAATCCTATATCCTAATAGCAGGCTCGTAGCAGCACTCTAAGTTGAGCACCACTACGAAATGTACTAGTTGCGACTCTGGCCTGCATGGGCCACCGCAAAAATATGTCACGACCCGTACCCAGTGTAGGGGCACGAAAAGTGGGTACGTCCAGCCTACACCGCAGTTGGCGGTAGAACGTTGTCCTAGGTTACTATCTAATCAACAACTCACGCAATTATATAATGTTGTCAAATCTCAACTCCGAACGGAGGACAAGTATAGATAATGAAATCTCAATCACAGTCTAAGAACAATAAGATAACACATAAGTTTATAATTAAAGACTAAACAACAATAAATATAAACTACAAATAATAATATCTCAAGCAAACTCAAATCTCAAGTTATTACAATTCAAGTTCTAAAACATGAAAACTAAACCAAGTCTACTAGCTAGTCTCCCGATCACTCCTGAGTGTCGGGGCGAAAGGTAGCAAAGCCATCTCCTGTTCCAAGGCAAGTAGGGAAAATTCTCAGGATAATCATCTGTAATATTTTCAACAGGTCCAGTCAGGACATGAGTGAGCATAATACGTCTCACGCAGTTCATATCATGTTGGAAATATAAGCATGCAAAAGAGTAAGATACATGAACTGTAAGAAGACGTACATAAAAATGAGAGAGAATTACTACTGAAAATATATACAAGATAAGTAAAGCTGCAAGTACTAGTGATTAGAGCACAATATGGTTATGTAAACAGGTTAGGTTTATATAATAAAATGGTAACTCCATCATGCATGAGTGTACAATGGATATATACAATAGTTTATACAATATTTGTACAATAGGATTTGATTACATACCCATTTCCTACTCACCCTCCCCAATCAATACAAAAGGATCCAATCCAGTTACGTTACTTGTACAATAGTTTCTCCATGAAACTCATGTGATCATGAGAGTAAGATGCACAATGAGTATACATGATTATGGGTGTACAATAAATATAATATGTTCGTGAAACGCACATCACAATATGTATCTGCTGAACAGAATAGGGATAACATCGCAAGAGAAGATCCATATAGTACCAATCCGTGATAACAATCGTGCTAGTGTCAAGTAAGTAATCTAGAGCAAGAATATAAGTCATGACAAGTATGAAACGATCAGAGAATGTACTCGCCTTATACTCTGAAAAGAGTAGTATAATATCAGATGTCTGCACTGGAGTCACAATGTCCAAAATAGAGCAATATGGGTTATAATACGTTCAATATAATATAAATGAAGTTTACGATACAATCTACATGATTTCTAGACAAATCTAGGTCAAAGTCAAACTTGGTCAACTCTGGGTCAACCATGGTCAAACTAGCTAGTGTTGGGTCAACAATGGTCAACTAGTCTAGGTTAGTCAATTCTAGGTCTAAACAAACTAATTATATGCAAATCAAGTATCCAAGATAGCTACTAACTTATAGCCTAAGTCACTTGCTAAACCAAGCACAAAACTAATCCAAAGCTAACAAGGCCCACAAACTTAGTCATATAATGTATATATATTATTCACATTCACATATTCATATACTAGATATATATAGAAAAGCTATATATAGGCACACCACATATAGGCACACACACACACACACACACACACAACACACACACACACACACCACACACACACACACACACACACATATATATATAGATATATATATATATATATATATATATATCTATAGGCACACCACACACACACACACAACACACACACATATATATATATATATATTTTTTTTACACACACAATATATATATATATATATATATATATATATAATATATATATATATATATATATTATATAAAAAGATATATATATATATATATGGAGAGAGAGAAGGAGAGGTAAAAGAGTGAGTGTGGTGTGTGACATGTGTGTGAAAGGATATGTGTAAATGTTATCAGATTTAGTGATAGGTAGGTGTATGTGACATGGGATACATGGTGTCAAAGGGGTGTATGAATGCATGTGGTAAAAGATTATAGGTTAACTCAGTTTATAAAAATGCATACATACATACTTACATTGCATACATGCATACATATATATCATGTATACATACATACATATACTTACATAGATGACAACATACATATCATATATGCATACTTGCATTCATTCATGCACCTAACATACATACATAGATGCATACATACATATTTGAATACATTATATACTTGCTATATATATTCA
>JANAVB010000542.1:35000-100753 GCA_029216955.1 Iris pallida | reverse complement strand
AGCTCGGATTGCCTATCCTTAAGTCCAAATCCGGACACAGGGGCAAAACGGTAATTTTGGGTCAAAATGGTGTCCGTCGTTGGACCCGCTTTGCACCGAAAAGCGTGCCAGAGTCAACGGTCTCTAAAGCAGTCAAACTATATGTCTACGGATTTTTTGATGATACGAACCCAACGATATGTCCAATTTTGGATTCCGGTGGGCTGTGCACGAAATCGCCCGTTGAATCGGACCGTGGGGCCCACAAAACGGCGATCCGATCAACTGTCTCAGAATCGGACCAGACTTGGCATACAGGACTAGAAAAATGATACGGTCCAGCTGGTGCAAGTTTCGTCTCGATCTGACGTGCGTGCACAAAGTAATTGGGAAATTTGTACAGGGGCCGATACGGTGAATTTCGACGGATATGCATCAAATTCGTCGCACACACACGACCAATTTGAATTCCGTCAAAGCCCACACGTCCACGAAACCGTTACGCACCTTTTGATGCTTTCGGTTCGTGATCACGTCGCCCGGATTGGTGGAACACACGTCGTATCGAGAGATTTTGCATAAATTCTACAATTTAAAAACAGGTTTTTCGCCAAATTGGGAATCCGATTTCTCAACGCACAATAGACAAAATCTGATTCTAACAAAAGGGATTCGAAGCCCTATAGGTTGTCTAGGACTATCATTAAATAGTTTTCTAAAATTCCTAACATTCAGATTATTAAACGCCTGCCAAGTTGGGTCTTTGGGACGGGTTTTTGTCCTGTTTTAAACAGGTTTTTTGACAACTTTTGCCTCGATTTACGGGCAGTACGGTGCGTCTAACTAAAACGTGTTTGAAGGAAAAGGTAGGCGTATATGTTGTCTTCGTACCTGAGCAACCCGTTCATGAAACGGATGAACGAGACCGGAGAACCATCAATGCGTAGTAGGCACGTTGCTACACGCAACTGCTGCTGTCACCCGCGCCTGTGCGCTGTTTCGTACGGTCGACGGTGGCTCCTCGCCGCGCACGTGCAGGGCCAGGGGGTCGCCAGGGAATGGCTCGATATTAGGATTTTAGGGTTTTTTTGTTAAAAAAAAGAACCTCTCGATCCCTTTCTATTTATACGCGGTTCTTGTAAAAACCGAGCGGGAGCTCGGGTTAGTCCTGGAAGCTTATGCACGGTTTGGATTATATTGATGCTGCTGGTTGGCCGTTTACATGGGCCTGTGCGTTGCTTTGGGTGAACAGTGGTGATTTGATTTCTTTTTTTTATTCTTTTATTATATATATATATTTTTTTATATATATATACTCAAATAAATACCTATATAGTAATATCCATAAAATCTAAATAAATCTCAAATAAATACCTATATAGTAATATCCATAAAATCTAAATAAATCTCGATATATTCTATTCCTAGTGTAGGGCCTAATTATATACATATATGACTATATATATAATATTTAATTAACCAAAAATAATCTAACCAATAATAATTAAATAATACTATATATAATAACCTCAATAATAATAATAACAACGAAATTCAATAAATCAATAATGGCGTACATACCATTTTGTACGGTCTAAAAATCCCAAAATGTACGAGGACCTATTTTATACAAATGTCACTGAATATCACTAATAATAATATTTATAATATTTAAATTACGAATACTTGAAAATATTCATTAAATCCTTAAAACGAAATACCACCCCCTCATATCAAATTCCATCAATACGAATGTCATTGGACGTGCCGCATGACTACATGGGCTCGGGCTCAGTTCGAGTCCAGTCCGGACTAAAATGGTATAACTGGTTTTCCCTACTCAAAAATATAATAAATAAATAAATAAATCTTCGGTAAAGGTTAAATCGTAACTTGGCCTGGTTTTCCTAGTTAGGACATCACTATGGCTCGCCCTTCCCTACCAGGACTAATACACTAGTCAAAGCACGTCATGGCACTATCCGTGCCACGATTTCTAGTCACCGTGTACTCCAAAACTCCATTATGGATAAAATCATCTACCGTAATAATTAACTAAATAATTATTTATAAAAACTCTAAAAATTACCATTTAATTTAAATAAATAAATAAATAAAATATTATCAAAATTTTGGGAAGAGAAGCTACAAATCTACCCACCTTAAAAATAATTTCGTCCTCGAAATTTAAGGGAGGAGTCCATCTGCTAGGATAGAAGACGGTTTTCATTTGCTATCATCTATTCTCATGGTCATTTCGTACTACGAATCCTTGAACATTTCTACCCACCTTTGATCACACTACTTCCTCAAATCTCATGTCGCTAAACTTTATAATCTTCCAACTAACTGTTAAAATTTCTACCAATAGATATCTACTGTATATGGCCTCTATAATCCTCTTCTTTTTATCAAGCAATCCAAAAATTTAACCAGCAACAAATTTACACAAGTAGCTAAGAAAATACTGATAAATTATAATAAGCATGACCATTTGTCGCTCTGAAATAGAAAGGATAGGCAGATAAGGAAGAAATAATCGTGGGCAATTATTAAGTCTCAAGAGCGGTAGAGAGTATCCAATGATGCTGGCAGAAGAAAGTTTATGAACTATTGACTCATTTGCGAGATTGGGCTACTCTAGTCCAATCACTTGCTAAATCAAAGCACCCTTCGTTTCTTAGAGGGGCTTGCAAACCATGCAATACAGAAGTTCCGTTCTCGAAATTTAATCTAACCAAGGTTTCATAATATAACAAAATTTGGGAAATCAAGATTGTGATCTTTTCCAAGGTTATTTAAACACACGAGCAAGGGATAAAATGCAATACGAGATCGTATCGCGACTTCCAGGTAGATAGAATATGGTTACGAATGACCTCACATTCTAAGAGGTGGAGAACTACATAGTAGGTGTAGGGACCTATTTCAAAAAGTTTGGTTTTATAGTCCAAATATGGTCGTATGCATGGATGGGTTTTACTGGGTCTTAATGGATTCCCTGATTAGACAACAATCATTGGTTGGATGAACCTTGGATTTCAATCTATATGGACTAGACAAGATCCCAACGGTAAAACTATTCCTACTCGGTTAGGGTAACCTAGAATAGATTTCCACCCAAGTGGATGAGCTAGTTGCCAGTCAGGTTGGTTAGCTAGGTCCCTAAAGCCCAAAAATGCGTGTGAAGCCCGCATTTCTGATTTATTAGATTAATTAGATTTAATTGCATTTTTGGTAAATTAGTGAATTTTCTTTTGTCGTAATATTTAAATATACACTTTGTTAAATTAAATTATTATTATATTTATTGTGGGTTCGAAATTATTTTTAAAATAATAACTGGAATTTTTGTTTGAAGTACATCTTTACTCAGAAGGAACTAAATATGAGGCAGAGAAGATGGCTGGAGTTGATCAAGGATTACGACATGGAGCTTCAGTATCACCCAGGCAAGGCTAATGTGGTAGCAGACGCTCTCAGCAGGAGAGGCGGCGCATTTATGTTGACAACACAGAGGCATATCTTAGAAGACCTCCAGGAGATGGGCATCAAAGTTATACTTCCTAGTGATATAGGAGTTCTAACAAGTCTGCAAGTTTAATCCGACTTGGTAGGCAGGATCAAGGCAGCTCAGGCACAAGACCCAAGGATTCAGAAGCTTAGGGCAGAATGCGAGTCAGGACTCAGGAAGGAGATGAGAATTCATGAAGATGGTACACTTAGGTTTGGATCGCGTCTATGTGTGCCTAGTGGAGATATCAGACAGGAGGTTATGGCAGAAGCTCACAATTCTCAGTATTCTATTCACCCTGGAGGGACCAAGATGTACCAAGATATCAAGCAGCATTTCTGGTAGAACGGGATGAAGAGGGAGATAGCTAGATTTGTTTCCCGTTGCTTGGTATGTCAGCAAGTGAAGGCAGAACAGCAGAGGCCAGCTTGGTTATTGCAACCGCTTCCTATCCCGGAATGAAAATGGGAGCATATTACAATAAACTTTGTGACCGGTTTACCGAGATCACCAAGTGGTAAGGACGCTATTTGGGTGATAGTAGACCGACTTACAAAGGTAGCACACTTTCTTCCTTTCAGAGTAGGACAATCTACAGAAAAGTTGGCAGAGTTGTATATGCAACAGATAGTCAGGCAGCATGGAGTCCCTGTCAGTATTGTGTCGGATCGAGATACCCACTTTACATCATATTTCTGGAAGAGCTTACATCATAGTCTGGGTACCAAGTTAAGATTTAGCACGGCTTACCATCCGCAGACGGATGGGCAATCAGAAAGAACGATTCAGACTTTAGAAGATATGTTACAAGCTTACACTCTAGATTTTGGAGGGTCTTGGGAGAGTCACCTGCACTTAGTCGAGTTCTCGTACAATAATAGTTATCAAGCCAGTATCCAGATGGCACCATTCGAAGCACTATATGGTAAGAAGTGCAGGTCGCCACTTGCATGGGATGATATCGGGGAGAGGAAGATGTTAGGCCCGGAAATGATTGTCCAGACAGTTGAAGTGGTTAAGGAAATTAGAGAGCGACTTCGAGTTGCGCAGGATCGGCATCGTCATTGGGCGGACCAGCATCGTAGGCCGTTAGAGTTCTCTGTTGGGGACCACATATTCTTGCGGATCTCACCTACTCGTGGGGTCATTAGATTTGGCGTTCGCGAGAAATTGAGTCTGCGGTACGTGGGCCCATTTGTCATTCTTGATAGGATAGGCGATGTTGCTTATCGTTTATCCCTCCCACCTTCGTTACGAGAGGTGCCTGACGTATTTCATGTATCTCAATTACGTAGGTATGTATCGGACCCAAGCCATATCCTCGATCATTCTGAGCTGGTTGTTGGTACCAACCTGTCTTACGAGGAACAGCCTGTGTCCATTTTGGACCGAAGAGAGAAGATACTCAAGAACCGAACAATTAGTCTTGTCCGTGTTGCTTGGGGTCATCACTCCTTGGGAGAGTCAACGTGGAAACGTGAGGATGATATCCGATCACGGTATCCACACCTGTTTGACTCACAAGGTATATCTCTTTCTGTATACCTTGATTGTCCTGATTCCTCATGCTTATCGCCTTATGGGTAGAGCTACTTGATATCGTAGATTGATGAATTTACTTATATAGTACTTGCTTTTGATATGGTAAAAACGATTGCTTGATCACTAGAATTGCTTGTATTAGTTTAGCCCCGATATTTCTACCTGCTTGGATTTGAAATTCCGAGGACGGAATTTTTCTAAGGTGGGTAGAGATGTCACTCCCCGTTCCCAGAATACGTATTTTTATACATATACATCTTATATATATATATATATATATATATATATATATATATATATATATATATATATATATATAATATTTATCATGTATTATCCTATATTTAAATTCCTATAATTTTATGTTAATTAATTATCTGCTCTTTAATTTTCATGTTAATTAATTTTCTGTATTTTATTTCCTGCATTTTATTTCCTACAATTTTATTATCTGTATTTTATTCCTGCTGTTATTCTCTGCTTTTTAGTCTTGCTTTTGGTTCGGCCTAGATTGGGTTTTTCTCGGGTTCATGGTAGTTCACATGAACCGAACCCACAAGCTCCCACCTACCACTCCCCTTTCTATTTAAAGTTCCCATCTCCTTCTCTCTCCTCATAACTCTTCTTCACCATTACTTCTTCTTCTTCCTCCTCATCACTTCTCCACCTACCAGCAGTAGCAGTAGGCAAGTGCATTCTTGCTTCCACTTGAGAACCATGTTTTTATGGTTCATTTGTCTTCCCCTTGAGATTCTAAGAGAGTTTACTACTTAGCATTTTTGATTTCTTTGGCTCGTTTCTTCCAGATCTAAGTTGTTGTATTCGGCTGTCCGTGGGTTTTTGATCTCCCAATCTGGCGTGCTTTCAGAGATAGATAGTTCATGTGGTAGAACTGCTCGTTAGTCACGCTCACGTTCTTACGTGCCAGCGTGAATTTTTAGTCACGCACACGTCCTTACGTGTTTGCGTGAATTTTAGTCACGCTCATGTCTTTACATGCGTGCGTGACTTTTGAGTTACGCTCACGTCTTTACGTGCCAGCGTGACATTTGAGTTACGCACACATCTTTGCGTGCGTGCGTGAATTTCTTCTCACGCTCACGCTGTGCGTGCGTTAATTTCCTATCACGCTCACTCTGTGCATGCGTGTATTATTTTTCACGCTCACTCTGTGCATGCGTGTATTATTTTTCACGCTCACGCTGTGCGTGCGTGAACCATTTTTCACGCTCATGCTGTGCGTGCGTGAATTACTTTTTACCCTTCACGCTATGCGTGCGTAGATTTCTTATCACACTTTTTCACGCTCATACGCTCACGCTATGCGTGCCAGCGTGAACCACTTTTAACGCTCACGCTGTTTATACGCTCACTCCTACCTACTAAACTTGGCGTACTTTTTACGTGTACGATTCTTGCGTGACTTGTTGGCCTTAGCATAGACTTGTTGGCGTGATTTCTTGACCTGGGTGTTCCTATTTTGTTCTATAATTTATTCATTTAATGTTGGCATGATAATTCTCCTATTATATCCTTACGCCTTTTTATGAACTCGATAATCTTAGCATGTTAATATTTTTGATACATATGGTTGTGTAGAACGTGCCCTGCATCTTGATTGGTTTATGGATACCCAGTAAGACTGGAACTTGACCTTGAGAGTTATAGACTCGACCCATTTAATACTAATTGACTTTCATGCCTTGTCACCATTGATGACGATGGTTACCTTGACTAAATTGATCATGCGTTCCTAGTTGGAACTAAGTGACTGGCTAGTCGTCTTATTGATTGAATGAATAGACACGTTCATGTTATGAACTATTGTAATCGACTGGCTGATCCCGAATATTGACATACAGGCACATGCAGGCTTCAAACTATTTATTTATTTATTTTACAAAAGAAGCATGTGTACTTTATGGTCAAGGCATGATTATTCCGTGGTTAGTTTGGATTGTTGCATTACGTTATGTAGGACCTGCAACCTAACCGTACTGGGATCGTTGTAGAGTTGTGCATATCGTACCCCGTACGAAAGTACTCATTTGAATGACCATGATCCACGGCATGGGATTTCACTCAACGTAGGGACTATTAAGTTAAATAAAATAATGATTGCATGGAGAGAATGGATTCCCGAGTTCTTACATGGCAGCCCTCTTGGGACTAGTAGTGCCCGACAGGCCGGCTGGTTCCCACAGATACTGTAAACCTGCCACACGGGCAGGGAGCGGTATCTGCTTATATTATTAGTGTATATTGTATATTGATGATGGGCGTCCCGCTGGGACTCGTCAAATTCATGATTGGCGCAATTGATTGACTGGATAGACTAGCCTTGCTCGCACATAGTAAGAACTGAGGAATCCCTAATTGCATAATTCTAGGATAACTTGAGACTCACAATAGCAAGCCATAGGAGTTGATTGGCCGTTCAAGATGATTTGTTTGTGTATTGTACCTACTCTGTTGCCTAACTGGGATGATCAAAATGTCAGGACATGACGGGCCAACTTCTGTCCTTGTTTGGTTGGGAGGTTGGTTCGAAGTGTCGTGATGTTATGTGAATCCTAGTGGAAAGCAGAGATCTATTATTATATTCTCTTACTTACTAGTTTAATCCTTCATATCGTCCTTCCTTGTGGTACTTGCTATTAGAGCTCTAACCTCTCTGGTTTTGCATGGCCAGATTTAGAGCCGGTTCCCGAGGACTCAGCTTACTTCCACCTCCAAGATGGTCAATACTAGGAGAATGATCGCAGGAGGACTCGAGTGGGTCCCTTACTTCACCGCTCGTTTTGTTATTTACTTTATACTTAGCCGTTTGGCACCGACATGTTAGTCGGATTGTCTTGTACTTACTTTTACATAATTGTAATTAAGTCAGACTGCAGCTGATAACAATTGTGTATACCTTGCTTCATCATTTGGTTATGTTTTGTAAAGCCAGATATCAAGAATATTTTGACTTTTCGTTTGGGATGCCTTACTGCTTTATCTTACATGTTCTCTATTACTATTTCTTGCTTGAATGATTGAGACAATAGATGTGAAGTGACCATAGTAAGACTTTTATGTAGTATGCACCCCCTCGTCTGGTTAGACAGCATTGATCGTATAATACGGTATTCTTCTACCCGTATTACGTAGCTGGCTGAGTCATTCCCCCGCTCTCCAGTATTCTGGTTCTGGGGCGTGACACTATTACAATCTTGGATTTTTATTCTATACAGACAACGATAACCTAATGGAGATCTATTACTTCTTTGAATCTTCTTTGTCGGATTCGTTGTTGGTGTCAATTCCTTGCTATCTGAGCCTCAGTGGCGACCAGAACAGTAGAAATTAAACTCTGGTCTTCTCTCTCAGACGAGAGGAGAATCCCAGAGTATGGCAGCCCGAAGACATGTTGCTGCCAATACCATTGGTAAAGAAGTGGCGGCCTTTCAGAGGAGATAGGAGTGTATCCAGTATTGGGATACGATTCCTAGTTCTGCCGTGAAAGGAACTCTACTACCCAATTTCTCGGGATAGAGTTGACTCCACCATCCAACTTTCCGTGTATAAAGGCTCTTCCTACCAACAGAGGAAGATCCTTCCATCCCACGAAAAGTTCTGAGTTGTCTGGTTTGCGCGTCAAAAGCGCATGAGCTCCCTGATGTTGATGTCAGAAGAATGCTCCTCACATCGTCAAAGTCGCCAATACCGATTCTGGAAAAGCTCTTCAGCCAAACTTCTGCAGAAAACAGCAAAGAAAAATTATTTTAAACATAAGTATCATCAGACGCATATTAGTCAATTAAAACTAAAAACAGATGCTTACGCATCTTATTTTATCTTCAACAGGCGTACCTTATCTACAAGGTTTTTACGCCAGTGATTCATGTGCACTTAATCTACGAAGTTTTACGCCAATGTTTCACGTGCAACAAGGCTTTACGCCTGAGGTTTTTACGCCAGTGATTCATGTGCACCTAATCTACAAGGTTTTACGCCAATATTTTACGTGCAACAAGGCTTTTACGCCAGTGATTCATGTGCACCTAATCTACAAGGTTTTACGCTAATGTTTTACGTGCAACAAGGCTTTTATGCCCGTGTTTCATGTGCATCTTATCTGAAAGGCTTTGCGCCTGTGTTTTATACGCTCCATATCTGTTAAGGATTTGCGCTCGTTTAAAGATAGGCATCTGTTTTCAATAAAAAGTTCAAAGGCAGACGATTGTTTTACGAATCAAACTTACCATTAAGGTCAGATGATTCAGCTCTAAAAGTGGTTGAATCAACGTCTGGTGACCGGGCGTACAGAGGAACGACATCGGAAAGCATCGTCATTTGTTGGAGAATGAAATCTTGCAAAGAGCTACCGGGCGTACAGAGGAACGACATCGGAAAGCATCGCCATTATCAATCTCTTGTTGGAGAATAAAATGTTGCAAAAAGCTATCTTCGGAAGAATGAGAATGAGAATGTCTAAAACATTCTTTAACTCAGCTATTTATAAGGGTTGAAGAAACGGTTGGCGTGAGTCTATTTCGGGAAAGATCCTACTAAAAGGCGCTCGTGACCATAAGACAGATGCCACGTGTTGTTTTGTTTCTCTTGGAAATGAACAACCATAGATGCAGTCAAAGAAGGTGTAGAACAATTCTATATACCAACAGATGAGATCAATATTAAGATTTTATTTATAAAAAGGGGAGTAGGCCCCTACAGATTAGTTGAAGAGTCGCAACACATAGACGACACTTCTACATAAAACATTATTTTTTCTCTCCTTCGTTAGGCTGACGAAGGGAGGCACCTAACTCGTGCATGTTACGGATCCCGGAACGACGCATCAGATTAAGGAATGCTTCTACATCACCTGATCCTTCATACGCAGTTGAGGGACCACCATTTATACGACCAAAGACTGCTGGAGTCAGTCCAAAGCACTCTATAAAGTTGCGTGCTCACTCAACCTCCGTCTCTATATCAATCCTGGAGCTTGAAGCCTCTTCTTTGTTAATCTCTTTCTTTGGTGCCATGACAGTATGAGGATGAAAAGCAAGAATGAAGAATTTCTCCTTATATATACAATCAAATCAACTCTTCATATTCCTTATGGGAAACTGATCATTATTAATGCAAACTCGAGGAGATGAAGAAGCATTCGAAAGTTTCAAGAGAAAATTCATTATGACGGTTAAGTATTGACCGGCACCATTTCTTGATTTTTACGCTGACTGGTCAAATCTCGAATTTTACGCTTCTGTTCAAAGTGTTTCAAATTTTGTAGATATTTTGAAAACTTTGAAGGGGGTCTTGTAGGAGCATAAAAAAATACTTCATAGAATGAGTCAATGAGATAGAGCATTTCACTTAAATCAACCGCTTTACACCAAAGACAGATTAATCATTTTACGCCATGGTCAAGCTAGTGGTTTTACGCTAGAGATAAGCTAACCACTTTACGCTAGACAAAGCTGTCAAAGTCATGCATTTAATGCAAAGTCTGACATAAAGATTTACTAACAGCGTATAACACAGAACTCGAAGGGATTTGTTTTACACAAAGACCAATGTTGTCGTTTAGTATGTGGACTGAGCTATTTTATGCTCACAAGATGGCTTCTTTCACGCATGAATACTATATGAGCTGTTTTACGCTCAAAGTTGACGTGTGCATAAAGTTTATTTGGGCTACTTTTACGCTCAAGGTTGTTTATCAACCACTTTATGCAGGAAGTCCATGTCAGGGCTATATTATGCCTAGTCTACTACTTTACGCTCAGAATATATTTGGGTTGTTGTTTACGCCCTATCCTTCCTGGAACGTGGTTTGCCTACATGGCTTTCATACCACACATCTCGAAGAACGTGTGTACGTGCATCCTATTTTTATTGAAATATTGGGATACGTGTCAACGTATGTAGAGAATGACTTCAGTTATGGGTGGCAGTTATTCGCGTAAAGACAGAACTATTGCTGAGTTTTACGCACAAGAAGCCAAGTCTATAAACAGACTAATTTTTCTCATATAAGGGGGACAGAACAGAGACAGGAGGAGAGAAAACAGAGAGATTAGAACTCAGAGATTTTGATTCTCCAGAGCATTCTTCTTCAACCTTTCTTTCAGAACAGAGTGAAGCAAAGCAGGAAAGCATTCGGCCTCGCCATCAGTGCCCAAGTGTGTCGATACCTTTCTGGTGACTTAGTTCTTCCGGCTGTTCATCTTCTAGCAGTGATCTTCATCATCATCGTACGGTCCAAGGAATAAAGTGATCGCTTTCAGATCAGACTTCCATAGCAATACTTCCCAAAACAATTTGTACTTCTTGTACTTTTTTTCGTTTTATTTTCAAAAGCCGATTTCAAAAGGCATTTTGTTAAGTGAAACAATCTTATACTAAATTTTAAAGGACAAAAAAATTCATTTTAAATCATGCGAAGCAAAATAAACTAAATTTAGGGAATTACTTTCAACATAATATTTGAAAATAACTTGGCAAATTCTTTTGTCTATAAAATATTTACCATTCTAAAATCCATTTTCGAAATTAAATCATTCGAAAGTCCAAAATAATGATTGAAACATCTTTTATAACTTCAAAACTAAAATACGAAAATTATTAAAATAAATTAGTACCTTTAAACCATGATTTTGGAAAGCCGACAAAAAAAACAAAATATCCTTTTAGAAAATCTCAACGAACATCACCTTTAAAATGAAAAATAATTTCGAAAATTCGGGAAGAGGAGTTACACTCTACAATAAAAAAATGCAATTATTATCATATCAGACATTCTCAAAAAAGCAATGGTAAATGAAGTCAAAATTTTACCTGAGCCCGTCGGCATATATGGAGTCTCACGAGGTTTTGTATCCCGCTCTGTAAGGAGCCTTGTCATGGTGTTCTCAGAGACGACCGCATGGCTACTCCTAGCTTCAGAACCACCTGACATGAATCCAGCTTGGTCACTTGGGTCTGCCGCCTCTGCCACCTCTTTTTGAAAGATACGTTCAGCTGGGGTCTGAGCCTCAACTTTATTAGGATTTTCATCACCCTCACCCTCGATATCAACATCAGAATTCTCACCACCTCCTGGTTCATCAAAATTCCGATTATCATTTTTTGGGCTTTGATGACCCTCATCTTCAATAGGGTATTCGTTACCCTCAACAGTAGTTTGGCTATATTTAGCCGTTAGGTTTTCATCCTCTTGGACCACTATTCGATCCTCAAAAGCAGTGTCCCCAAGATCTTCTTCAGACAATTCTTCACTGAAGTCACATCGTCCAATGCTTCTATCCTCTCATTGTCTTCTTGAGAGAGTACAAGTGCTTGGGTCATATGAGGAGATAAAACATTCAGAATGTCTTCAGGAGGCATGATCTCCTGAGCGTCCTTAGTAAGGGACGACAACATTATTTTTGTAGCAGCAAGTACAGTTACTAGAATGTTGATCTTTGCGAATTTTGAAGTAGAGACCAAAGGAGTATCCACTGCAACATTTGAAGCCAGAACATTCGTCGCTGGAGCCTCTGCAAATAGAAAATATACATATTAATACAAATTCCCAGTAAATTAATGTCTGGGAGGGCAAGAGTATCACCTATCGGGAGTGGGTCTTGTGATGGCAAAGTTGATTTTGGTTGACCAGGGGACTGTCCTGGCAGTGAAGGAATAAGTGAAGTTGCAGTTTCTTGCGGCACAACTTCGGTTATCAACAGTCTTCTCCTCGTTTTGTGCTTAAGCGGTATTGGAGGAGATCCTTCGGATCTAGAAGGTTCATCACGTACGTCTGGTCTCCTACTAGTCTCATCATAAGGAACTCTATCTTCTTTTGGGATCGAAGAAGGGGTTGTTTCTGTTCTCCCAGAAGAAATCCCTGCTTCAGCTTGTCGCGTCTGGGATCTAGTCCTTGCTGCAGGCTGTTCAGTAATAACAACTGCTTTTTTTGTTTTCTTCCCTCGAGCCTTAGTAAGAGAAGGAGGTTCGGCTAGGACAGATGGGGTAGATGACTCCTTGACTTTTTGTCTTTCGCTAGTCCCTTTTGTAGGAGATTTTTCTCTCCGCTTTCTGAGGGGATTTCTAGAAGATCATTCACCTCGTCACGGAGGCCAACAAGGGTAGCTTCAAGAGGCTCATCAGCAGGAGCATTCTCTTTAGCCTCTTTGAATTCTAGGGTGGTTTTGACCCCCAACCGCGATCGTTTGGCACTAACAAAACTATTGGACAAGGTGAAGCCCTCGAAAAGGTATTGGCTGAAGTATAAAAGTTTGTATATGTATATAACATACACGGGCCCGTTTCAAGAGTAACAGAGGGCATTGAGAAAGTAGCCTTAGTTCCCCATGCACTATAATACCTCCACCCTCTAGCACCATCGATCAGATATCCGGAGGCCCTTAGGTAGGTGGTTGCATTGCTGACATGCATTTGATTATAGTCGAACTTGCGAGCAAATCATCTAGGTAGATACGGCTCCAGATAATAATCACCCCCGAATCGATATATCAAGTGAGAGGGTATGATCATCTTCAACCACATAAAATTAGCTGGTGGTAGGCGAGCAGCCACAAGCTCTAAATCCATAAGCAAGGGTAGAAGATTCACACATTCAAGAGGAGGAGGAACGCAGTAGAATCTCAACTCGGAACCCATATTCAATGCCTTTCGACAGTCAGTAAGGGAGTTGACTTTCCACCGAGATGTGGTGAAACGTCTGATAAAGTCTTCTTCCATGACTCCTAGAGCAGGATCCATCAAAATAGGGTTGTATAGTAATAACCATCCGAACAAATAAGTATACGGCATCTCTGTACGAGGAAAATTATCTCGAGTACTAGGATCCGTCATCATGGTATTTGCAAAAAACGAAGACCTGCATTCAACTGGCAGGTCATTGCAGAAAGAATGTCCATCTTGTGGCTGAACACTAAACGCACAACAACGAATAGTACACCACGGTGGATCCTGTCAATAGTATTGGCTCCGGGGACCACGAATCGTCGCAGCCACAATGAAAAGAAGCCTGCCAGAGTCGCTTCTCAAGACATTTGTCGACCACCTTGCCTTATATCGATGGGAGTATCAGCCTTCATGTCAATCCTTTTTCAGCTTATTGTCAACATCCCTTGACTTCTCTATCAATTTCTAGATAGTGATGTGGTCAAGCGGTTCGAAAAAACGAGGATGACAATCTAGGTGGTCCTGCACCTTGTCCTCCTGGATGTGGCCCAAAAATAGGTACGACAACCATTTGGACTAATAACACGTCCCCTTTGCATGACTCTTATACCGAAGAGTGCAGATCATGAAGTAGCATAAAAGCTCATCGAAGACTGCTACCATTTTTGGGTTTTTCTTAGCTAGAGCATCCAACTCTTCATTTATTGGCACATACTCTTTAAATGGGTTTTCACCCATTCGCAGATGAGAGATATATTGCATATCATGAAGAGCGAAACCCATCTCTCCATGAGGAGTCACAAAAGTGCCTGTCTTATCTTTGTATCTTTACACCAAAGCCAAAAACGTATTAGGATTGGTGCGAATACCGCAGGAAGATGTTCAAATAGATTCATAAAGCTTTAAATCCATTCGCTCATCTCTAAAGTTATTCAGAGTCCAGATTGAAAGATGGTTCCTGCATTTGTTCTCAGGACTCATCAAACCCATCAACCGCATATTCTTGTCTGGATACTTTCCTTCCGCCTTAGCGAAAAGATTCGCGAAGAAAGGAATTCTAACTGGGATCATCAGGGATGAATCTTCAGACGACACACAACTTGGTTTTAGGCCCCTCAAATGAGTATTATTCCTCTCTGATGAGCTGTAAAACATGTCCTTATTCTGGGGACCTAATCTGTGGCATATCCTCCCAACTCAGGCTTGTTGGAAATGAGTCAGATCCTATACCATATTTCGAGGATAGCTGGCATGAGCGTAACGGGATAGGGACAGATGTCTTGTCATATCAGTGAGATATATTAGTCTGTTTCCACTCTGATAGACTCGTATTTCCTGCTACAATTTAGGCTGGCTGTCTTTCTTGATAGCCTTACCAAATAAGAAGGCTGGCTTCTTATAGGGAACCTGATCTAAACTTACAAGGGGTTCACCATTCATCAGGCATAATAAAGTTCTGTCATCTTAAGCCTTTAGTACATCTCTTCTAGTCTCAGGAAGGTCATATTTTGGGAACTTAACATGAGATAAGTTTTTCTGATACTCCGATACCCGGAAGGCAGAAGCCAATTCCTTCGCATAAGGGTCTTCCCTCAGATCAACTGCAAAAGGAAATTCAGAGTTAAAATCTTAAAAAAGATTGTTTCTTAAAGAAATACACTGCGCCAATCATAGATGGCGTAGGATATAAAAAAGCAGTCCACAGTTGGTGCATGCAATTGGACAGTTCTCAAAACAGATGGCGCATCATGTTCAAAATATGACAAATGGTGTAGGGCTTCATTATTTTGATTTTAAGCTAACACTCTGAAAGAGATGGCGCAGGCCATCAGATGGCGCAAAGTATCGACCAACACTCTGAAAGTGGTGGTGCAAAGTATTGACCAATACTCTGAAAAAGGTGGTCAATGTTGGCCTTTGATCGTGCTACACGCGGATGGCGCGAGTGTTCTACAGTCTTCTTCTCCATTCAGTTTCTCACCTTCAAGAGCTGGGTTTGCCTCCTCGGCTCTCGCAGACGGTGTAATATGTTGTGGTACCGTTAGTGGGGGCACACATGAAGTGGCTCCGACTACTTTCTTTCCCTTCTCGGTGGCGCTTCTCTTTGGGGCCATTTCAATCAATTGAAAGTTCAAAAATTGAAGAAGAGAAAGAGCTCGGGAAGAAGAAGATTTCAAGTAAAAAGTATTTTCTCTCTCTTCTCAGAGCTATTTATAGCTAAAACTTATTGTAACAGTCGTACGATCCGTGCCCACAAGTCGGGGTCAGTTATGATACTACTGTGCGCCGACAATGTAAAGAAATGCTTCTTATTCAAAGTATTCCAAATTTTAAAGTTTTCAAATTTGAAACTTTGAAGGGGGTCTTGTAGAAGCCTAAATAGTATAATCATCATCATGCGCTACTCACAAAAGGTGCCAAGACTGAAGTTATCAAATAGTGCTGGTCAACAGATGGCGTCTGGCATCAGATGGCGCTAACATCAGATGACGCTGGTTGATACGTGGCAGTCTTCTCATAGAGGCCAAACGACTGTCATCATTACTGACAGCACATCAGTTAAGAAAAATCTATTTCGAATCCTGAACGTGCGACGTTCGAGGAGATTGTGTCAGATTTGTCATAATGACTGGCAGCTGCCTCGCACCATTTGCAGTTGGCACAAGGTAATCAATGAATTAAGCAGATGACACTAAAACAGCAGATGGCATCTGGCTAATCAATCAAATTATCATCCAAAGCAGTTAGATGATGTGGCACACATGCCACTAATCTCGAAGAACGTGCACACGACACTGCCTACGACCACGCACATCTTTTTCATAGAATGCCATGCGTCCCATGCAATTAAGTTAGTCGTTCGCGCAAAGGGTGATGGCGCGCCAATGGCTGTCTGTGCCAATCAGAATAACTAGCTGACAGTTATTTCAGAACTCTATAAATAGAGTTCCAAATCACTTTCAAAGCATCACAATCTCCTGAGCAGTTGTTGCAACAGTCTCCAAAGGCTTTCTTCTTCGACATCGTTTCGTCCAAGGAATAAAGTGATCATTTTCTGATCATATTCCTATAGTTGTACTTCCCTATAAATTAAATTGTACTATTGTACAATTTTTTTTCTTAGTTTGTGAAGAAACTTTTGTTTTTGCAAACAGACTCGAACTACCGTCTTACACGATAATTTTTCTTCTAGTGTTACCATCTTTTCAGGACCATGTTAAGACTTCTAGTATTTGAGACCACCTCGACGACCAATGGTCGCGAGTATTCTTCTATGTTGCCCTGTTATTTTACGCACTCAGGAATGACTATTTGATAGCCCTTTTTCCAAACTCAGTTTGAATCAAGCGTGGCTCATGCCTTAAAACACATTGTCCGTAACATCGTGCCTTTAGCCAACTTGTGTTCTATGCGATACTACCGCCCAGATCATACTTTATATGACGAGCTTTGAGACCGTAGGACTATATGTCTACAACCATCCGTACAATCGTGGGACCATGCTTGCTATTACTTCGATAGCCCTTGACATAACTTTGCCTAACTCCATCATGCGATACAGCTTAACCCGTGGGACGAGCAAGGCTATGCCAAGCCCTTGCACCGTGGGAATACGTATTTAGATTTGTGGAACACTTTTGCTAAGCCAAACATTGGACAGTGCATGCTTTATCAAGCATTTGTACGATATATACCTCTATAATCATGTTGTATAGGATTCTCACCACGGCAACCGGTATGGCTACGAGAAACTCTAAGTTCCATAACTAAGAAAAGTGTATCCAAAATCAGGTTCTATATCTTCACCATGCCAGCTAGTATGGCTGCGATAAAGTCTAGACTCCATAACCAAAACAGACATTTACCTTTCACACTGTCCTCATTAAGTATGCCATCAAAATATACCTTAACTTAGTCCATAAAATTCATCTCAATACAAAATCAAAGTCAACAGCGAACATCAAGAATCAATTTCAACAACGAACAAGGAAGAGTAGACTAAAACAAGTGGAAACAGATTTTAAGATAGGATTATAGTGAGATTCTTTAGGGTCATCCCAAGAATCTCTTAAGAAATCCTAGTTGTGATTGAGTATCCTCTCACCCTAATATCCAATTTTCTATATCCTATCGTAGGCTCATAGTAGTACAAGTAAGCCATTGCATTACACGATTTCACACTAATTGCGAAGCTTGACCTGCATGGGCCACCACAAAAATATGTCACAACCCACATCCGATGTTAGGGCACAAGGACGAGGGTACGTCTAGCCTACGTCATAGCATCGGTGGTAGAATGCTATCTAGGTTAATAATACTATCTAACCATCTCACACAATAGTGTATGAAACCTGCCAATGATATCTCAACTCCATACGAAAGACAAGATGATGATGATACTCATACTCAATTAGAATAACTATAGGAGAGATAAATAGCATGATAAGAACATAAAAGATATGATATAATAATCTAGGAGATGGCTAGGGCATAACATAATCCAACATCCCAACTAGATTCTATGAGCCTATCTATCTCAACATGACTTAAGTCTTAAAATAATAGCATGCCAATGAGTCAGAAAACTAGAGACAAATCCAGTATTAATAGCTAATCAAACTGAGTCGCTACTAGTGTCTCCTCTACTAGGCTAGCTCCTCGTGCATCTCTTGTTGTAGCCTTAATCTACACTGTGTCCATATTAGGAAGGACAAAAGTCCTTAAGATCCTTTGGAAAAATATTATCCAGTCAGGATTGGAGCGAAGTACAAACTCTAATAGCAGTTCCAATTAAATGATAAATACTATAAAATAGTAATAGTGAGTATAATACATGATGAGTATATAGAATTGTACCACAACTATCTAGCATATCATGTAATAAGAATGAAAAGACAAAGTAATAAAGAGCATCGCAATGAACATGAAAAAGTAAAAAAAAAAAAAATTTGAACTATATGTATTTTGAATCAGCATATCCAACAAGCATTCTATCAATAACAATATCCACAATAGTACGGCTCAACCATACGGGTAACTTATGACTGGCTATCCACAATAGTACAGCTCAATTAAGAAGGATTTTCTATCCACAATATCACAATAGTGCGGAGTTCCTTGGCGATTCGAAGCATACGGCCGCATGGATATCAAGACTTATACGGGACATAATGTATGGACATTGCCTTTCGAAGCATCCGCTGGCTCAAGCATTGTATCGAGTGATGAGAGAGAGAGCAGAGCGACTTGTAAAATGAGGGAAAAATGAGCTTGAGAGACTTGTAATCAAGGCCTTGCGCCCATTGTAATTTTATTGTTCAATATCAATAAAGAGTACTTTTGAATAACATGTGTTTTGCTTCTAAAATTCTGCTGCATGTTTCAATGTTTCTGCTTGGGACTTCTGTAGACGACCCTATCGCAGTCGCTGTAATCGACCGTTATGAAACTGCTTTGCACGAGAGCAATCTAGGCTCGTGCGGCATCACGCCTTAGCGAGGACGATCGCTCCTATGGGAGCGAGGCGTGACAGGTGGGCTTTGTATTATGTTGCATTTCCCCTTCCTTAATTTATTGGCCAGCTCACCCTAAGGCCTATGACAACCAACAACCTTAGCTAAACCCATACGTGTAACCCTAACTCCCTCTCCCTATATTTATTCTCCTCCTCATCTCTTTTCCTCCTTTTCCACCTAAACCTAGCCGCCGCCACAAAAGAAAACTCCTGTTCCACCACCCTCTCATGAACATTGTCGTCACCATCATATTTTTTCTTCTGCAATCGTCAACCCCAGCGTGCAGTCCCGCGACTTCTGGACTCAGCGCTGCCCTGTGCGCTTGTTTCGTCGAAGCACCGGTGACCGATCAAGTTGTTTCGGCACGTCGCGACTTCATATCCGACATCCGAAAGGAGTTTCTGCTCGGGAATAATCCACCTTAACCGTCGCTTGTGGTATACTACTTACCATGAATCTCCAATTTCCTTTTTTTTCAATTTTTTGTTGTTGTAAGTATTGGTGCCCCTGTAGTCTGATAGGTATGGCGAAATCATATAACATCAGGTTTTTGGGTTAGCTATGGAATATTGGAGTATAGAGAATAGCATTTGTAATCTGCATGGATGCATGGAAGAGAACACCAGTACATGAAGGATCCTTTCTATTAGAAGGAGAGGTGGTGACCTTCCTTATTGACATACGTATGCTAGAGAACTGCATAGGAAGAATTTTTTTTGAAAGAGAGCCATTGACATGTGTTTTGGTGTGTGAATATTGGAAGGATATATATTAATCCTTCCTTCTTATTTTTTTTTACTATTAGTATCAATGGAATTATGGTGCATAAGCGTGAGTTCAAAAAAAATTCGAGCAGGGACGAGTTCAAAAAAAATTCTTTGTGTAGTAATAATATTAAGGAATGAGGGAATTAGGTTACAAATGTGAGTTATAGCCCAACTGGTTGAAGCATGTAGTGGGTGGAATGGTCCTGGGTTCGAATCGAGATAGTGAAAAAAGGTAGAAGCATTTTTTTGGGTAAGGAGGATTTTTTTGTGCGCTGTTGGTGGTTTTTGTGTATGTGTGTTCATTAGGAAGCTCCATGTTTTAAGATATAGAGGTTAATTTTCTAACAGTGGTGAGAAATAGCCCACTTGGTTGAGTGCTGGGCTGTTTATTGAGGTGGGCTTGGGTTCGAGCCTTGGGTTTGTGTAGAGAGTGGATTTATGTTGCCTTTTTGTGTGCTCGTTCTCCCAATTCCTGAAGGTTTGCCAACATAATGTGCCTAATAGATAATGCCATAAACATTTGCAAATTAGAACTAGCTCACTTTGTTGAATGTTAGGTTGTTAAGTGGAGAGGGATTGTGTTCAAAGCCCATGTAAGTGTACTGTGAAGTTTTCTTTTGGGTTTTATTATTGTTTTATTACTTTATTTTTATTTCATTGTATTACATAAACTTAAGGTAAATTGATATAGCTTAAAATATTTGGACCATCAAACCCTAATGCATTACCATCAACTTTAGTACTTTTTGCCATAAACCCTAATACAACTTTTAGCCAATAAGCCACGAGTATGGTTATAAGTAATTCTTGTAGCTATTAATTAATTAATTCATAAATTATTCTATAGGATCTTCAGACTCTTTGGACTCTTCGGACTTGGACTTTGGACCAACTATGCCTGTTCAGCGACCGGGGCCAGGCAAGTGTACCTTACCATTCTTGTACTTCAGTTACATTATTTAAAATTATTAAATATTTATTTATGAGTATATTATTGCAACACATAGGGTCGCGTTCGGTACTTCGCGTCTGAATCACATTCGGGTGCCGATGGCCGTTAGCGTCATCGGGTATCGACCCTAGACATTCACTTTTGCGAAACCGTAACAAATTTGTTGTGGGTTACACTCAGACCCTAGGACATATTCATGTGACACTACATTATTGATGGATTTTCATACTTGTTTACATCTTGATGTACGGAGATTCGAGTTGATTATAGGACGATGACATTGTTATGCGTGCACGTTACTATTCTATTTACGACTCGTTGTACTAGCTAGAGGTCTGACCGAGCGACTCGTAGATACGATTCGTGAAGTCACATGGGCGGGAAGAAACATACACCGTGCGCTTGGGCTACTTTTCCACGGAGTTACCGCTGCCTCATTACCAGAGCTGCGGATTTTTATAGTTACCACAGTTCCTTATCGGAACTGCAGATTTTCATAGTTACCATAGTTCCGTATCAGAACTCCGGATTACACCGTGACAGCCCGCGTGTTCGAGTGATATTTTTTAAATTGTATTTCATACTAGTTGGTTACGGTAGTTCACCCACTTTATTACTGCCTTACTTTATTATATCATATCATCCTTTACTGTCGTACTTTTGGCCTGTATATTATGTACCTTGTTACATCCTGCTGAGGACCTAATTTTCTCTCCAGATTTAGACGATTATCCTGAGGTCTACGGATCCAGAGTTGAGCTAGGAGTAGGACTCGCAGGATTTGCAGCTGACGACGAGATCGATCCAGCGGAGTAGCTCGACCATTGGTAGAGCATTTTCTTTTGTTCTGACTTCATTATCTAGTAGCATGTCGTCAGATCTAGTTATCTTCTTGTATTTCATTTTCATTCAGTATTGTATCAGCGGGATTGGTTCCGCAAGACTCTTCGTTCAGTGGTTGTTTTATAACTACATTCAGACTATGTTATTTTAGCACATTGTGGTTTATTTCATATTTTCACTGTGTTCCTTGATCTTATTTTGTGGATGAGATTAGTACTTATGATTGTCTAGGCAGTACTCTATATTACTGCACATTACAGCTTAAGTGCTACTCGCATGGTTCCATTAAATTGGATAAATCATTGGGAGTGGTACTCGCTGGCCTTGCCACGTGGCTCGGTTCCGTATTTTGGAACTGGAGCGTGACAATATATATATAAAATTATATAATATATATATATATATATATATATATATATATATATATATATATATATATATATATATATATATATATATATAAACCTAATTAGCTAGTGGGGCGGTGGTGCACCGGTAAGACCGCTGGCACTCGGGGGTGATGGCGCGAGTTCGAGCCCCCACTCCCACACGGGGGCGGCTGGGTGGCATTGTCCATGGGCCTTAGTTTTTAAAAAAATAAAATAAAAATAAAAATATATATGAACCTAATTAGAGCAATACATAACTAGTGTCAAATGTCAAGTAGTGCCACAAGTGTCGAAGGGAAAAACCACAAAAATGACTCTGTGTCCTACCGTATCATGATACAGCCTATTCGTATCAAATTGTGGACACAAATCTAGACACACACAAGCAAATCTAATCTAAATAGATCTAAATAACCAAATGACAAACACTTGGTACACCAATCTCGAAATTCTCTCAATATAAAGGGTCATTAGAGCCTGGATCTTCTTCCTATTGGTAGTCTTAGTCTATGGGTGGATTCCTAAAGGCCAAATTACACAAATAAAGTCTAATTAGAGAGAAAAATTGAGATGTATACCTATTGGGAGATAGATTTCCAATAAAAAACCAATTAGATACGATTCGGACACGAAGCTCCTAACAATGGACTTTCTTTCTAGTGCTCCTAGCCTTCAAGCTCCTATGCTCCTTCAAGTGAAGAAAATGAGAGTAATAGAAGAGAATTTGAGTGAAGTTGGGAGGAATTGGTGGAGGAATGGGTTAATTTGGGGAATAACACCAAATTTAGGTGGAATGGCACAATGGAATGAAAAGAGAGAGAAAGAAAGTGTGAGATAGAGAGAGAGAGAGAGAGAGAGAGAAAGATACTCCTCCTATAGTGGCCGACTATTTAGGGCTTGTCCATGTCAATGGATAAAGTCTAATATGCCCTCTAAACTTGTCATGAAGGCTAATTATTTCATAGAAGTCTCTAATCCTATTTTGGTAAATAGTCAAATCTCTATTTTATTAAATGGCATGACTAAATGGGTCTAATTGGGCCTAGTACAATGAGTTGGTCCATGAACAATGTCGTACTAATTATTGGGCTCTAGTGTCATGTCTAGGCTAATTGGTTCACTAACACAAGTCTAACAAATAGACTAGCCACTAACCAACTAATCACATGGGCTAATCTAAATAGCTAGCACACAACCGATATATATAAATTAAATATTACCATCACTAATACTATTATAAAAAATATTGAAATGACAAAAATACCCCCTATCTCGTAATTAGGTAGTTACAATCTTACCCCCTTAGAATATTTCATCCTCGAAATTTACCACCTCCACCTCTCACATGGCCAGTCATAACCTATTCACAAAGTCTTCGCTTTGGTCAAACCCCATAAGTCATGGTCCAAGAAAGTCCTATCTAAAATTATACAACATACAATTCTATAAAAATAACATGCATGGTTATGATATTACTTGTCATGGTATTGCTGTCTCAGTCAGGGTTTTCTACGAACTACACTAACCAACTATAGCACAAGACAATCTATAAGGTACTAAGGAAACACTTAAACAAGGATGACAAAGGGAGGAATAAACGAAACAGAACAAAACTAGACATACTAACCCATCACCTGTAGCATGGACCTCCTCGACCGTCATCGCAAAAGCCCAACCCTACTGGGTTCTTCCTATAATGGTGCAGGGCAATTTGCGGTGCCGTAGGTGGCCTAGCTAGACCCCTATGGTCTGGGGCTGCACATAGGGTTGGATGGGCTATGAGGCAATCCCTCACTTGATGTCAACCCATTCTACAGTTCAAACATACTCCGAGCCTCTTCCTGCACTTTTCCCACGTACGTCCAGACTTTCTACAGAAGGCACAAGTAGAAATTCGCTGAGTCTGCTGAACGAAAACTCCAGCTAGTGAATGGTACTCCAAATGAGGCTAAGAAAACTCCTTCTGAACATTGGGACGTTTATGTGCCGCACTGCCACCAGCCCCTACGAAGAAATCACGATCCCTCTTAGGCTTCAAGCCCAACTCCCACTCAATCTTGTGTGCCCCCGCAAGGATCTCCGCATAAGTCTCGTAAAGAGATGAGATGAGGATCTTCACTTTCCAGTTCAGACCCTCCCTGAAGAGACTCGCCTTGATCTCCGGATCTTGCACCATGTACTCCGCATAACGGCACAGCTTGTCGAACTCTGCGGCATATTCCTCAACTGACATATCTCCCTTCTAGAGGTTCTGAAACTGTCTGGCCAGGTCCAATATGTCAGTAGGAAGAGAAGAACTTCTTGAATAGGTCCCTGAATACCTCCCAGGTATAACCCTCACCAGCAAGAAGCGGCTCATTCCTGAACCAAGTGCGAGTAATATCCAATAACTGAAGCCCTACTACTTCAACCTTCAAGTCCTCAGCGAGACTGGACACCCTCATAAGTCGCTCGATATCCTCGACCCAGTCATCTGCATAAATGATGCCCTCTGTCCCCCTGAAGTCTCGAGGTCCCAACTTCTTGAAGTCCTAGATGTTATCCGGCCTAAGCTGGGCAACCACAGCATCGGCAGTAGAACGCTGTCTAGGTTAATAATATTATCTAACCATCTTACACAGTAGTGTATATAACCTGCCAATGATATCTCAACTCCATACGGAGGACAAGATGATGATGATAGTCATACTCAATCAAAATAACTATAGGAGAGATAAATGATACGATAAGAACATAAAAGATATGATATAATAATCTACGAGAAGTCTAGGACATACAAAGAATCCAACATCCCAACCAGAGTCTATGAGTCTATCTATCTCAATATGACATAAGTCTCAAAATAATAGCATGCTAATGAGTCAAAAAGCTGGAGACAGATCCAGTATTAATAGCTAATCAAACTGAGTCGCCACTAGTGTCTCCTCCACTAGGCTGGCTCCTCCTGCATCTCCTGCTGGTAGCCTTCATCTATACCGGGTCCATAATAGGTAGGATATAAGTCCCCAAGATCCTCTGAAAAAATATTATCCAGTAAGGATTGGAATGAAGCACAAACTCTAACAACAGTTCCAATTAAATAATAAATACTATAAAACAGTAATAGTGATCTAATACATAATGAGTATATAAAACTGTACCATAACTATCTATGCATATCATGGAAGAAGAATGAAATGACAAAGTAATAAAGAGCATCACAATGAACATTAAAAGATGGAAAAAAAAACTGAACTATAAGTATTTTGAATCATCATATCCAACAAGTGTTCTATCAATAACAATGTCCACAATAGTATGGCTCAATCATATAGGTAACGTATGATTGGTTATCCATAATAGTACGCCTCAATCCAGTAGGATTGGCTATCCACAATGTCACAATAGTACGACTTAATCTAACTAGATTGGCTATCCACGATATCATAATAGTACGGCTCAATCATACAGGTAAAGTATGATTGGCTATCCATAATAGTATGGCTCAATCCTGTAGGATTGGCTATCCACAATGTCATAATAGTATGACTCAATCCTACAGGCAACATATGAATGGCTATCCACGATAGCACGGCTCAATCCAGTAGGATTGGCTATCCACAATGTCACAATAGTATGGTTCAATCCAACATGATTGGCTATCCACGATATCATAATATGGAGTCAACACATGAGCAGGGAGATTGAAGTGTACAACGAGATGTGGAAGCAATATGTATATCAAGACAGGAACCATAACAACTAACTTGTATAACCGTCTTGTTAGGAATTGTAACGCCCCAGAACCAGAATACTAGAGAGCGGGGGCATACATAGCCAGCTACGTATATTGAAATGGAATCCACCTCGCTATACGGTCACGGCTGTCTAGATACATGAGGGTTTAGCTACAAGCCATCAGTCTCTTATGGTCAAGAACCAGCCTATTATCTCAATCTCAAGCAAGGAAAAGCAGTTACAAGATGTTGGAGCATCAAATATACAATAGTAAGGCGTCCCATACATTACATATTTGGATGATCATGAAGCTAGTCGTACAAAATATGGAGACTAGCAAGAGTTTTAGTCATACATGATCAACCCTAGGATTCGTCAATCATGTTACAGCCCATAGGCAGATAGTAAATAAAGGTGCAATACGAGCTAAACACGTGCTCGCCGGCTAAACGCCTCAAAAAAATATTTTTATAATAAAATGGGAGAACAAAAAGGAAACCCACTCGTTGCCTAGGTTACGCCTGGTGGTCACCATCTGGCTGGAAGGTAGGAAGATCCTCTGGAGCTACTCCGGTATCTGGCTATACAAAACCAGCTGGGTCAGACCCCAGAAAGAGCAAGTGCCACAAAGGAGGCTTCACTTAGGAACTAAAAACCAGCATATAATAAGAGGATATTAAATATAATTATAAAAAAATGGATAATAATGGGACAACAATAGAGAATTGAGTACGAGGAAACCATTCAAGTAGCCAGGTCGCAACCCTTAAACCAAACAAGGACCGGGGTTGCAACCCTTCACCTGAATGGAAAGCCGCCTCAAATACTTATTGGTAAAGTAAAACAAGATGATCATGACGTAGGATGCAATAAGACAATAAACGAAGAGAGGACACAGAGCTGCTCCGGGAGCCAGATTACAACCCTTAAACCAAACAAGGACCGGGGTTGTAACCCTTCGCCTGAACAGAACTTGACCCTTGATCATTATTGTTAAGGCAAACATAAGTAATCATGTTATTGAAGTAAGGTAAAACATGACGAGCATGACATGGGCTACAATAACACAATAAATGAAGAGAGGACACAGAACTATTCTAGGAGCCAGGTTACAACCCTTAAACCAAACAAGGATCGGGGTTGTAACCCTTCGCCTGAACAGAACTAGCCCCCTGGTCATTATTGTTACGACAAACATAAGTAATCATGTCATGTCACAATCTTGTACAGGATCAGGACTAGACTCCATCCAATCGTTCAATGCCAAGCAAAGAGTACGGCTTGATACTTTAACTAACTAGGGTTATCACAGGCCTAGTTACTAGCAAGATGCAATGAGATTATTCCAACAGCCACAAGTCCTGCAGACCACCCAGGTTATCTAGGTCGAATATCCATTCATGAAGGGGGCAACACTTGACAGTGTGCTGGAAATGTGCCCTACTCATCGGTAGGCTACAAGTCCACTTGAGCGCCAAGATAACGGGATTGCCTGTAGCTGGAAATTCTCTTTATGACTACTGAGTTACTCTAGTTATTAACCTTAGTCAATTTCAGTAGGTACCCCTAACCGTAGTACTCAGGGGTCCCCGTCCTAAATATGATAAACAATACTGGTTTATTTGTACAAACACAATCGCCCACGGTGTCCAGGCCAATCAATCTTGTCCTGTCAGCCTAGCTGCTGCAATAGCATAATAAGGTATATCATGTCAGGTTTATTTGTCAAAAGTGCACCATAGCAGGCTACTATCGTATTCGTGAACATATCAGAATTTATATGGTATAAGCATTCACAGGGGAAACATGAGCATAATGTAATATTCCAATAAAATAATAATGATAATATAATAATAAAAGAGGACAAAGACTATGGAAGGAGCCATGCGGCTAAGGGAATATAAGCTCATGCGGCTAAGGATGCAGGTCTCATGTGGCTCAGGGAACACAAGCGCATGCGGCTGAAGACAACCAGTTCATGCGGCTGGAAAGGGGAATGGGGCCATATGCGACAGCGGAGAAAAACAGTGCCATGCGGCTGGAGGAAGCGCTAGCTTATACGGCTAGAAGAATGAATCATATGCGGCAACGGGGGAACAACTCATGCGGCTCAGGATTTGCGCGCATATGTGGCTGCGGGAAAAGAAGTTCATGCGGCTGAAGGGAATCGGATCCATGCGGCTGGGAGGGGACTGGGCTTTATGCGGCTAGGAGAAAAGGAGTCCATGTGGCTCGGTCAACCAGGGTCATGCGGCCCGGTCCAAGCAACGCCATGCGGCTAAGTCCCATGCGGCTGGGGAAAAACTTGCCGCATGAAAAGCCATGCGGTCAAGCACTGTTTTTTTCTAAAATATTCCGAGAAGAAGAACCAGGAAGGCCATGTCCTAAGCTCCAATAATCCTTCATCTATGGTCAGAATCCAGACTTTCATAGGTCAAAATGGGGCAGAATGGAATTCCCTACAACATGGAACCATCAAAATTTAAAAATAACAAGGTTAAATAGATCAAGACCCAAGAACTCCAAAAATGAAATAAACTTAGATGTACAACAAATGAGCCAGGGAATCCAAAAGTGCTAAGTACTAAGGAAGCTAAAAATAGAGAAAGGAAGACATTAAAGCAATAAAAAATTGAGTTCTCTCATGAAGCAAGCTGCACTTGCCGGCAGAAAGACGTGGTAGGTGGAGCTCTACGCCAGGAAGAAAAAAGAAGAAGGAGGAGTAATTGTGGAGTTATGAGGAGAGAGAAAAGTTAGGTGAGACATAAATGGTGATGGGGGTAGTGGGTGGTTCACACGCAAAACCAAACCAAGCTGAACCAGGCAAACCGAACCGAACCGAACCAAGCAAATAAAATACCAAATAAATCATGAAATGAGACATGAAATAGCACGTATACGTATACCAATCACGTAATACAAACCATGGTCGTTACAACTCTACCCACCTTAAAAGAATTTCGTCTTCAAAATTTAATTAAGATGCTAGAGAAGCAAGGACAAGCTATACTAATCACAGGCAAGCTATAACAAGGCAATCAACCAAGCAATCATTCATTCAAGCAAGGAATTGAGAGAATAAGGCATAAGGAAGACATTATACCTTACGAGTCAAACAGGTCGGGATATCGCGATCGGATATCATCCTGACGCTCCCACGTTGACTCACCTAAAGAGTGATGACCCCAAGCAACATGGACTAAACTAATAGTCTTGTTCTTGAGTATATTCTCTCTCCGGTCCAATATAGACACGGGTCTCTCCTCATACGAAAGGTTGGTACCAACAACCAATTCTGAATGATCCAGGATGTGGCTCGGGTCCGGGATATACCGTCGTAGTTGGGATACATGGAACACGTCATGCACCTCACGTAACGATGACGGAAGAGCGAGACGATAGGACACATCACCTACTCGCTCCAGGATGTCGAACGGTCCTATATACCTAGGACTAAGCTTTCCCCGTACGCCAAAATGAATGACACCATGATTAGGCAAAATCCTCAGGAATACATGGTCGCCGACAGAAAACTCAAGGGAGCACCGATGAGAATTGGCCCAATGACGCTGGCGATCTTGGGCAACTCGAAGATGATCTCTGACTCTCCTGACCACCTCAATGGTCTGAGCAATCATTTTTGGTCTGAGCATCTGCCTCTCTCCAACATCGTTCCATACGAGCGGGGATCTGCACTTCCTTGCCATACAGTACCTCGAACGGTGTTATCTGGATACTGGCCTGGAAACTATTATTGTACGAGAACTCCACCAGGTGCTGGTGATCTTTCCACGAACCACCTAAGTCGAGTGTACAAGATCTCAATATATCTTCCAAGATTCGTATGGTACGCTCTGACTGACCATCTGTCTGCGGATGATAAGCTAAGCTGAACTGGAGATGAGTTCCCAAACTCTCTTGCAGGCTGCGCCAAAAGTGAGACATAAATCTTGAATCCCTGTCCGAGGTGATACTGACTGGTACACCAAAAAAACTGAAGATCTGCCTAAGGTATATCTCTGCCAGCTGAGCCATCGACTGACCAACTCTAAACGGAAAAAAGTGAGCCACCTTTGTGAGCCTGTCAATAACAACCCAAATAGCATCTCTACCGGTCGGGGACCTAGGTAATCCAGTCACGAAATCTATGGTTATATGCTCCCACTTCCATTCTGGAATTGACAAGGGCTGAAGAAGTCCAGCTGGCCTCTGATGTTCAGCCTTGACCTGTTGGCAAACCAAACATCGAGAGACAAATCGGGCTATCTCCGTCTTCATGCCATTCCTACCAAAAGTACTGACGAATATCATGGTACATCTTTGTGCCACCGGAATGAACGGAATACTGAGAACTGTGAGCTTCGACCATGATCTCCTGTCTGATATCTCCATATGGTACACAAAGACGCTTACCATGTCGAAGTGTACCATCTTTATGGATACTTAACTCTGGTATTCGTCCTGCCTCACACTCTGCTCTGAGTCGCTGAAGCTTGGAATCTCTTGACTGTGCCATCCGGATCCTCTCGACTATAGTGGACTGAACTTACATACTGGCTATCAGTGCTACACTGGTAGGAAGAACAACTTCTATGCCCATCCTCTGAAGATCTGCTAACAACTCTGGCTACGCTGTAAGGAAATAAATTCCGGCTCTCCTGCTCAATACATCTGCTACAACGTTTGCCTTCCCAGGATGGTACTGCAGGTTGACATCATAATCCACAAGTATCTCTAGCCACCTTCTCTGATGCATGTTAAGATCCTTCTGGGTGAACACATACTTCAGGCTCTTATGGTCGATGAAAATCTCCACCCTATCTCCATACAAGTAGTGCCTCTACAACTTAAGTACAAATACTAATGCTGCTAACTCCAAGTCATAGGTTGGATAATTCCTCTCATGATCACGAAGTTGGCATGACGCATAAGCTATTACCTTCCCATGCTGCATTAAAACACATCCCAAACCTCTGTCTGAAGCATCACAATACACTGAGAATCCCCCGATCCCATTTGGAAGCGTGAGAATGGGTACCGTCATCAAGCCTCACTTCAACTTCTCAAAAGAATCATGACACTCTGCTGTCCAAGCAAACTGCACATCCTTGCGGGTCAACTGGGTCAATGGCGCTGAAATCCGAGCAAAGTTTGAAACTAAATCGCCGGTAGTAGCCGGCCAAGCCAAGAAAACTATGAACTTCTGCAACTATGCTAGGTACTGGCCACGTCTTAATCGCCACGATCTTCTGGGGATCCACTTCTACTCCACCTCTGGTGATGATATGACCCAAGTATGAAATACGATCGAGCCAGAACTCGTATTTACTAAACTTGGTATACAACTGGTGCTCTCGGAGAATCTGGAGGACAACTTTGAGATATATGCTGCTCATGCTCCACTTCACTCTTGCTGTAGACCATGATGTCGTCTATGAACACAATCACGAACTGGTCCAAATATGGCATGAAGATACAATTCATGAGGTCCATAAATACAGCCGATGCATTGGTTGCTCCAAATGGCATAACAAGGAACTCCCAATGCCTATATCTAGATCTAAAAGCTATTTTCGAGATGTCCTACTCTCTGGCTCTGATCTGATGGTATCCTGACCGTAAGTCAATCTTCGAGAATACTGCTGCCCCCTTGAGTTGATTCAAACAAGTCATCTATCATCGGAAGAGGATATCGGTTCTTAATTGTCACTAAGTTCAAGGTACGATAGTTAACACATAATCTGGACGTACCATCCTTCTTTTTCAGAAAAAGCATTGGGGCTTCCCAAGGTGATCCACTAGCACGAATGAATCCCTTGGTTCTAAGTTCTTCAATCATTTTGTACAATATCTCTAACTCCGACGGCTCTATCCTATAGACTCTCTCTGATACTGGGGCTGTCCCTGGGATCAAGTCTATGGTGAAATCGATCTCTCACTCTGGCAGGCATTCCTGGAAGCTCTTTTGGAAAAACAACTGGAAACTCCTCAACTACCCGGGGTAACTGCACTTGCTGCTACTGCCATCCGCAATACTGGAGGAGAAGGTTCAACTTTGCCTCGAGAAAAGGAAAACTCTGGCTTGCCTGGAATGCTAAATAGAACCCTGCAGATATGGCAGTCTATCCTAGCATACTGGTCTCTCAACCAAACCATCCCTAAGACCACATCATAAACGGCCATCGAGAACTCTATCAATCTAGCGGAGAATTCTCTACCGCTAACTACGATCCGACACGAGGAAAACACTCTATCTACTCCTATAAGTCCGTTACCAGTAAGTATATTGAGCCTTACTGATAATGACTCGGGCTCCAGTCCTATCCGTGTCGCGAATCGTGCAGACATAAATGAATGCGAGGCACCAGAATCAAATAATACTGAAGCTGGAAAGGTGTTGACGAGAATAGTACCTGCCACCACCTCACCTGGTGCTAATCCTTCCTCTCCTATGGTCAAAGCCAGCACTTGACCATGTCCTCTGGGTGCGGATCCCCTCTGCTGAAAACTTCTCTGTCTGCTCTGGATCAGGGCTTGGGCTTGGGCATACTGCTGCGGTCTCTGCTGCTGGAATGCCTGGGCCTGCGTCGGTAATGGCCTCGCGAACGGGTACTGCTGCTACTGGACTGGCGCTGGTCCTCTTACCGAAGGACTAGAGAAGGCTGATGAAGATGAACTCCCCTTGTTCGGGTAGTTTCCAATCCTGTGGTCCTGGACACCACAAACCAAGCACAAACCCTGTGCTCTGCGACACTCTGATACCACATGCCCTGGCTTCCCGTAGTATGAACATCCCACTGCGGAAGAGTGCTTCTGCTTCTGCTGCTGAGGGTGCGTCGGGTTTGACTGTTGAACCGACGTTACTGAGGCTGCCCGCCTCGGAGCTCCAATGGTCAAAGCCCTAGCTGTCGGGACTGGTGCTGAAGACTGATTCATCTGGCTATGGGATCGCTTCCGACCTCCAGTCCTATCCACGATCCTCTAGGGAGGTATACTCATGCTTCCTGGCTGCTCTCAATACTGCATCAAAAGTCTGATGCTCAAACTTCTTTACTGCCAATGAGATCTCCAGATGGAGCCCCTGCTGGAAACGCTGGGCTCTATCGAACTCGGTTGCTACTAAGGTGGGAGCAAACCGACTAAGTCTTGAAAACTCGGTTGCATATCCGTCGACCGTCCTGCCCATCTGTTTCAGATTGGTGAACCTCGTCTGTAGGTCGTACCGAGCTACAACATCAAAATACTTGGTCTGGAATCTCTCACGAAATACTGCCCACGTAATAGGTGCCACTAATCCAACGGCCTGCGTCGCCCACCAGCTGCGAACAAGATCTAATAACTGCAGGCACACCACAGCCTACCTTCTCATCTTCTGGAGTCCTGGCTGCTTCTAGAATCACCTCTCTGTCCTGAAGCCAAGCGTCTGCGGCAATAGCATCTTCACTGCCGTCGAAGAATAGGAGGGTTCAAGCGCTTGAAACTGTTGGCCGCACTGTTACCCTGATGATCTCCTCTGGTCAGAGCATCTGCCACTGCCTGGTGCAAGGCATCTCCTCGACAATCCTGAGAAGTTAACAATGTCCTGATGAGGCCCACTAAGGTGCCATCATCAGGCTCTGCAGGCTGGACGGGCTGAACTGGTGGCTCTGGATCCCAGTAGGCATGACTCTGGAGGCTACTCCTGAATGTTGGGCTTGATCTCCTGGTTGCTGCTGGTCCACGAAAGGTGCTCCGGCTTGCTGATCGGCAGGTCCAGGAACAATGCCACTGATGAAGACGACATAGAAAACAATAAGGAAGGATCAGGACAGATCAAAGATACAAGCATGTGATCAGGTCAAGAATTCCGAGATTTAGAGGATACGAGTAGAGATCAAATGCGAGTGTTGATTGAGACATCTATTCGGTAAACCCTCACATATCTTGATTTACAAGACCTGCATGGGCCACCACCTAAATCATATAACGCCCCAGAACCAGAATACTGGAGAGCGGGGGCATACATAGCCAGCTACGTATATTGAAATGGAATCCACCTCGCTATATGGTCACGGCTGTCCAGAAACATGAGGGTTTAACTACAAGCCATCAGTCTCTTATGGTCGTGAACAAGCCTATTGTCTCAATCTCATGCAAGGAAAAGCAGTTACAAGATGTTAGAGCATCAAATATACAATAGTAAGGCATCCCATACATTACATATTTGGATGATCATGAAGCTAGTCATACAAAATGTGGAGACTAGCAAGAGTTTTAGTCATACATGATCAACCCTAGGATTCGTCAATCATGTTACAGCCCGTAGGCAGATAGTAAATAAAGGTGCAATACGAGCTAAACACGTGCTCGCTGGCTAAACGCCTCAAAAGAATATTTTTACAATAAAGTGGGAGAACAAAAGGGAAACCCACTCGTTGCCGAGGTTACGCCTGGTAGTCACCATCTGGCTGGAAGGTAGGAAGATCCTTTGGAGCTACTCTGGTATCTGGCCATACAAAACCAGCTGGATCAGACCCCAGAAAGAGCAAGTGCCACAAAGGAGGCTTCACTTAGGAACTAAGAACCAGCATATAATAAGAGGATATTAAAGATAATTATAAAAGAAACTGATAATAATGGGACAACAATAGAGAATTGAGTACGAGGAAACCATTCAAGTAGCCAGGTCGCAACCCTTAAACCAAACAAGGACCGGGGTTGCAACCCTTCACCTGAATGGAAACCCGCCTCAAATACTTGTTAGTAAAGTAAAACATGATGATCATGACGTAGGGTACAATAAGACAATAAATGAAGAGAGGACACAGAGCTGCTCCGGGAGCCAGGTTACAACCCTTAAACCAAATAAGGACCGGGGTTGTAATCCTTCGCCTGAACAGAACTTGACCCCTGATCATTATTGTTAAGGCAAACATAAGTAATCATGTTATTGAAGTAAAGGTAAAACATGACGAACATGACATGGGGTACAATAAGACAATAAACGAAGAGATGACACAGAATTGTTCCGGGAGCCAGGTTATAACCCTTAAACCAAACAAGGATCGGGGTTGTAACCCTTCGCCTGAACAGAACTGGCCCCATGGTCATTATTGTTAAGGCAAACATAAGTAATCATGTCAAGTCACAATCTTGTAGAGGATCAGGACTAGACTCCATCCAATTATTCACGGCCAAGCAAAGAGTACGGCTTGATACTTTAACTAACTAGGGTTATCACAGGCCTAGTTACTAGCAAGATGCAATGAGATTATTCCAACAGCCACAAGCCCTGCAGACCACCCTAGGTTATCCAGGTCGATCCATTCATGAAGGGGCAACACTTGACAGTGTGCTGGAAATGTGCCCTACTCATCGGTAGGCTACAAGTCCACTTGAGCGCCCAGATAATGGAATTGCCTGTAGGTGGGAATTTTCTTCATGACTATTGAGTTACTCTAGTTATTAACCTTAGTCAATTTCAGTAGGTACCCCTGACCGTGGTACTCAGGGTTCCCCGTCCTAAACATGATGCAAGACAATACTGGTTCATTTGTACAAACACAATCGCCCACGGTGTCAAGGCCAATCAATCTTGTCTTGTCAGGCTAGCTGCTGCAATAGCATAACAAGGTATATCATGTCAGGTTTACTTGTCAAGAGTGGGCCATGGCGGGCCACTATCGTGTTCGTGAACATATCAAATTTACATGGTATAAGCATTCACAGGGGAAACATGAGCATAATATAACATTCCAATATAATAATAATGATAATATAATAATAAAAGAGGACAAGGACTATTGAAGGAGCCATGCGGTTAAGGGAATATAAGCTTATGCGGCTAAGGATGCGGGTCTCATGTGGCTCAGGGAACACAAGCGCATGCGGCTGAAGACAACCAGTTCATGCGGCTGAAAAGAGGAATGGAGCCATATGCGGTAGCGGGAAAAAATAGTGCCATATGGTTGGAGTCAGCGCTAGCTTATGCAGCTGGAAGAACGAATCATATACGGCAGCGGGGAACAACTCATGCGGCTCAGGATTTTCGCGCATATGCGGCTGCGGGAAAAAAAGTTCATACGGTTGAAGGGAATCGGGTCCATGCGGCTGGGAGGGGACTGGGCTATATACGGCCAGGAGAAAAGGAGTCCATGTGGCTCGGTCAACCAGGGTCATACGGCCGATCCAAGCAACGCCATGCGGCTAAGTCCCTTGCGGCTGGGGAAAAACTTGCCGCATGAAAAGCCATGCGGTAAAGCACTATTTTTCTACTCAAATGTTCCGAGAAGAAGAACCATGAAGGCCAAGTCCCAAGCTCCAATAATACTTCATCTTTGGTCAGAATCCAGACTTCCATAGGTCAAAATAGGGGCAGAATGGAATTTCCTACAACATGGAACCATCAAAACTTGAAAATAACAAGGTTAAATAGATCAAGATCCAAGAACTCCATAATTAAATAAACTTAGATGTACAACAAATGAGCCAGGGAATCCAAAAGTGCTAAGTACTAAGGAAGCTAAAAATGGAGAAAGGAAGACATTAAAGCAAAAAAAAATGGAGTTCTCTCGTAAAGCAAGCTGCACTTGCCGGCGGAAAGATGGGGTAGGTGGAGCTCTACGCCAGGGAGAAGGAAGAAGAAGGAGGAGTAATTATAGAGTTATGAGGAGTAAGAAAAGTTAGGTGAGACATAAATAGTGATGGGGGTAGGTGGGTGGTTCACACGCAAAACCAAACCAAGCTGAACCAGGCAAACTGAACCGAACCAAGCAAATAAAATACCAAATAAATCATGAAATAAGACATGAAATAACGCGTATACGTATCCCAATCACGTAATACGAACCATGGTCGTTACAGGAATCAAGTATAACATCACTAATTGTATGAATCATAGAAAATATCATGATAATGAAAACTACCAGAGAATGTACTCGCTTGAAATCTAGTACGAAGTATCAACAGTATCCGAAACATTACCTCGAAGACCTAAATATGGAATATCAATGTCAATTGGTGTTTGGGAATTATAGACATGCTATATGAGCTTGATACTAGGTCTCTAAGTCATTTCTAAGTCTAACTAGGTCAACTAGGTTAATGCCTTGCTAAACTAGATCAATTCTAGGTTTCTAATACCCTACCTTGTCATACCAAGGTATCCTAGCTAACACTAGGCAATACTAGCTTATACCTATGTATTTACCTTTACCTTAAACATTACCTATTACCTTATACATAGGTATCAATATGCCCTATTACCTATTATATATTCATTTACCTTTACCTATGTTATTTACCCCATATATATATATATATATATATATATATATATATATATATATATATATATATATTTTTTTTTTTATATATATATATATATATATGCATAAAAAAAAAATATATATATATATATATATATGCATATAAATAAATGACACTCTATCTACCCTTCTATCTACCTATCTCTCTTGTATGCACAACTCCCTACCTATCACTAACTGCATGGAGATTTGTTGCCTTAGTCAAGTGCACACATGTGCACAGATGGCCCAAACCAGTGCTGCTCATTCTTGATACAGGTGACTGCTACCTACATCAATGCTCTGAAGATAACCCCCTTATCTGCATACTCTGGACTGTAGAGAATTCCCCAACTGGTACCTGAAGAACAGTTTGGCAACTCTAGAGGGGGGTGAATAGAGTTTATATAGAAAAATAGCCAATTAAAAATAACTCTTTCACCAACAATAAATAATCAGAGTAAAGTGCAGAAAATAAATGAAGAGCAGAAGAGCATACGCAAACACAGCGATTTTAACCTGGTTTCCCTCGTGGAGGACTAGTCCAGGCCTGAGAACTCTAGCTCAGGATTAAATCCACTATTTGTGAAATAGTAGTTTACAACCCGTGCCTTTTCTTCAGAAGAGCACGTCAACTTCTAACAGATGATCGCAGTGGCGATTTGCTTGGAATTGTCCAAGCGACTTCTTCGACTCTTGCACAAGAATCCTAACTGAGAGATGCTGAGCACTCGACACTTAGGAAGCTTGTGGCTAGTAGATGGGAAGGGTATGGCTTACTTGAGCTTATAAGAGAGAAGAGAAAAAAGATTGGATGGATTGGAATGAGAGAATTCATGCCCTATTTATAGTGTTTTTATAGGCAGAATTCGGCCAGAATTCGGGTAGGAAAATTCAAAAATTTGGCCGTTGGACAACTAGCAACCAACTAACCCTAAAATTAGGGTTCCTGATTTCTAGGGGACAGAGTTCGGCCCGAACTCTGTGTGGAGGCAGAGTTCGGCCCGAACTCTGTCTCTAGAGCACAGAGTGGTTCTAAGAGGATTTTTGGGCAGTGTTTGGTACAGTAGAGCTTGGGATTTTGGGTAGGCTGTAGACTAAGTGTCAAGAGCTCAGCAAGACTCAGAGTACACAAGTCTAGACTCAATGAAAATATAAAATACAGACTCGAAAACACACTAAGAGTCGGAGACTGAGCTGTCGTCTGTCTTGAACTGTTATGCAGACGTCGTGTGTCGTATTGAATTAATACAGATATTATTTAGTCAATGTAGTCAATATTTGGTTGACTGTGACTTTGTGTCAACAATCTCCCCCATATTGATAATTGACAAAATGATATATGTATATTCAATATTCATACCTGGACACAGTTGATTATAGCAACGTAGCTCCCCCATACTTGATGCCGAGCTAGAATGTAATAGCTCCCCCGTAATCAGTGAACGGTGCTGAGCTAGAAGCAATAGCTCCCCCGTAAATAGTGCATGGAACCTGTATAATATCTCCCAAAAAGCACAAACAAGCACAGAAATACGAAAAGATAGGATCTGATACCAAACCAAACAAGTATATCCAGCCATATATATCCAGGCAGAATATACATAGTTCTCCCCCTTTTGGCATTTAGCAATATAGACTGCAGATAAATAAATAATAAAAGAAAACTGCAGTAGACAATTAATAGTAATACAACCACACCAAGCAGAGAAGAAACAGTATAGAAATAATCAAAAGAAGTACTAGCATAAAGTGTCATAACCAAATGTCAAACACACAACCAGAGTTTAAAAGCATCCAAGTACATAAAACTAAAACTAACTAACTAGAAAAGAAAATGCATCAACTAATGTCATCATCAGCAGCAGCAGCAGCAGATAATAGCCAATCTCCATCACGGAGCATGAGATGGTCCAGGAGAGTTTGAACGTCTGGGATCCACAAGAGCAGCACCCGGATCCAGGTAACGCATGACCCACGGATCATCAATGCGATATCCCTCACGATCGGGATCCCGCTGCATGGGAATGGCCATAGTAGGATGATGGGACATGGAGTACCGAATATCATGCAGCGAGTTACAGAGTGCACTCATCTGCTGGGTAGTGCGGTAGTCCATCTGAGCCCACCGATCGTCCTCTAAGTCGAAACGATCCCGGAGCATGGTCTGGATGGAGTCAAGAGTGGCAGGTGGAGGAGGTGCATCCTGACCGAGTGGAGGGGCGTCTGGCTCCTCATCATCAGAATGCTCAGAAGCCTCAGGAGAGGCGACGACTGCTTGAGTACGTCGTGCCTTGGACAGGAAAGCAGGAGCAGGCAAGAACGGACAGTCATGAATAGGAATGATGAATGCACGAAAAACCATAGGAAGGTATAAAGGATAAACCAAAGCTCTTGGTTTCTTCCTACAATTTATCATCCAGTCCATCATTGTCCTAGGAAGATTGAAGGGGATACGAAAATGAAGGTGATATAAAGCAGAGATCTCAAAGTAGGTAACTTCATCAGTTGAACCAGCTTTTGGTAAGATAGTATTGAACACGATGCGATAAAGTTCATAAAAGTAGGGGGTGAGATGCTTGGCCTTTAGCTTGCGAGGACTTACGTTAGGAGCACATAAATCCTCCTTGAATCCTTCAAGGGAAGTATCGCCAACAAATTGAAGTTGACGTGCTTCCACAAGCTTGTCCCACACATCAAGATCCGGGAGAGCAAGAAAGTCTCCCAACTCAGAATCATTGAAGGCAATGTTAATGCCAGCAACCCGGGAATAGATGTGGGTTGCATCGTGAGTCAGATTACAGTAGAACATTTGGATTGCGCTACGGTAAATGACAAAGTTGGAAGCAACTAGTTCATCCAAACAAAGATCACGAAATAAAGATTCATATTGAGAAAATATTGTGAAATTGATGGGATGGCCCCCAAACATCGGACGAGTCCTAAAATCGCTAAACCATTCATTAGAGGCGTCTAGCGACACAAATAGACGGTCGTTGTATGTATTAGGGTCATCGGGACGCGGCGGATTGAACAACGGATGAATGGGGTGTTGTTCAACAACTTGTTCAATCGGAGGAGGAGGAACAGAAGAGGAAGCTCCCTCATGTCGAGTCCTTCTCCCTCGTTTGGACAAGCGAGATACCATTTGCAAAGAAATAGAAGAACTTGAAAATGATAGAAAGAGAGAGTTATACCTGAAAATAATACCAAACAGTGGAAGAGAATGTTGAAAAACCCTTTTTCCTTGATTTTGAGAAGAAAAGGAGCTCTCTAGATCAAGAACTAGGGTTAGGGTTTGGAAGGAAGAAGGTTGAAGAGGTGGAGAAGAAGGAAATATGGGAGGAAAGAGAAGGAATCCCGAAATAAAATAGGGGTTTGTCTTTGGTCGGATAGAATATTGACCATTGGATCTAAAATGATCCAACGGCAGAGCCAGATCCCGACGCTGGAACAATTGGACCGAACTCGGCCCGAACTCTGTTAAGGGCAGAGTTCGGCCCGAGTTCTGGATTAGTGGTCCAGAACAGAAAACAGGCTGAAAGATAAAAAAATTGGTTAAGTGTTGAAGATAAAAGTTTGATAAATTCAATGAAGTACATAGAGAGGTACACAAAAGTCAGAATGAACTTTAGAATGTAGTAATTAGACAATATTAAGTCAAAACAAACCATATAATAAACAAGGAAATATATTGTAATTCAATATTTCAAATTTGCCATGGGTTAGCTGCAGGGGCCGGATCCCAGCTAGCGGTAGTCCTGAGGACTAGTGCACCGTGTCGCTTAGGCTTTTACGCCTTGTTGTCAGAAGGACCCTTTCGGCTTGTACCCATACCACATTTGTCGTAAAAGAATCAAAATATACTCGATATTTACGCAGGCGAGTCTCAACTTATAACTGCTTCATCCAAAATTCCGAGTTCACGACATAGGAAATTGAAGCGCTCTTCGGATAATGGCTTAGTAAAGAAATCTGCTAGCTGATGATCAGTGTCGATAAATTCTAAGTTAATCGTGCCATTTTGCTGATGATCACGCAAAAAGTGGTGTCTGATCTCAATGTGGTTAGTGCGTGAGTGGCAGACAGGGTTCTTAGTCAAATTAATGGCACTAGTATTGTCACAGAATATAGGAATATGCATAAAAGATAACTTATAGTCTTCAAGGGTTTGCTTCATCCACAGAATTTGTGCACAACAACGCCCAGCTGCTATGTATTCAGCTTCTGTTGTGGATAGTGCGACAGAGTTCTGCTTCTTGCTAAACCAGGAGACTAAAGCTTTTCCTAATAAATAACACGTGCCGCTCGTACTTTTACGGTCGACCTTGCATCCAGCGAAGTCAGCATCAGAATAACCAATAAGATCAAATGATGTTGACTTGGGATACCATAGGCCTACTGTAACCGTACCCTTAAGGTATCGAAAGATACGCTTAACCGCGGTCATGTGTGATTCCTTAGGATTAGCTTGATATCTAGCATATAGGCAAACACTGAACATGATATCAGGACGACTAGCAGTTAAATAGAGTAAGCTGCCTATCATACCTCGATACTTACGTTGATCAACGGGTTTGTCGCTCTCATCTGGTTCGAGTTTGGTTGAAGTAGCCATTGGTGTGCTGATTGGTTTGACGTTGTCAAGATCGAACTTCTTCAGCATGTCCTTGGTATACTTCGATTGGCAGATGAAAGTTCCATTAGCCATTTGTTTCACTTGCAGACCAAGAAAGTAGTTGAGCTCTCCCATCATGCTCATCTCAAATTCTGTCTGCATACACTTGGCAAATTCTTGACAGAGGGTTTCATCAGTAGAACCAAAAATGATATCATCAAAATAAATTTGAATCAACAGAATAGTGTCTTTAAAAGATTTTATAAACAGTGTAGTGTCAATTTTCCCTTTTGAAAAACCTTTCTCAAGTAAGAAGCTACTTAGCCTTTCATACCAAGCTCTAGGGGCTTGTTTGAGGCCATAAAGCGCTTTCTTTAGCTTGAACACGTGGTCGGAAAATTTGTGATTTTCGAAGCCAGGAGGTTGTTTCACATAAACTTCCTCCTTAATAAAACCATTCAAGAAAGCACTTTTCACATCCATTTGAAATAATTTAAAGTTTTGAAAATTAGCAAAAGCACAAAGCATCCGAATGGATTCTAGTCTAGCAACAGGAGCATACGTCTCATCGTAGTCGATACCTTCCTCTTGGTTGTATCCTTGAGCTACTAGACGAGCTTTGTTACGTGTGACTGAACTATCTTCATTTACTTTGTTTCTAAAAACCCATTTAGTACCAATTATCGAGTGATTAACCGGTCTAGGAACGAGTTCCCATACTTGGCTTCTCTCGAATTGGTTGAGTTCTTCTTGCATAGCAGAAATCCAAAATTCATCATTAAAAGCTTCAGAAATGTTTTTAGGCTCTACTTGTGAAATGAAGGCAGTGCTAGCAACGGAGTCTCTTAGTGATGATCTAGTAGTTACTCCACGTGAAACTTCTCCTATAACTAAATTTTCTGGATGAGAAGGTTTGAAAGAGAATTTCTTAGGCAAACCCTCCAGAGAATTAGTTTCGGTTGAAGTATTCATTGGAGTAGAAGTTGATGGCTCAACGTCATCATCAAGAGTACTTACTGCACTGTTGTCTTCATCAAAAGTCACATTTGTTGACTCTTCCACAATAAGTGAGCGTTTATTAAAAACTCTATATCCCTTACTCTTGGCGGCATAACCAAGAAAGATACCATCGTCAGCTTTGGCATCAAATTTACCTAAGTTGTCTTTGGTGTTAAGGATAAAACATCTACAACCAAAAACTTTAAAATAAGAAACATTGGGGGTTCTTTCAAACCAAAGCTCATAGGGTGTTTTCTTCGTAATGGGACGAATTAGCACCCTATTCAAAATGTGGCATGCTGTACTGACAGCTTCTGTCCAAAAGTATTTCGGAAGTGAAAATTTATTCAACATGACTCTGGCCATATCGCCGAGAGTTCTATTCTTCTGCTCCACAACACCATTTTGTTGATGAGTTCTAGGACAAGAAAATTCATGATCAAAACCATTTGCATTACAAAAATTTTCAAAATCATAATTTACGAATTCGCCTCCATGATCACTTCGGATTCGAGTAATCATGTAGCCTTTTTATTTTGAACTTTCTTTACAAAAACTTTGAAAACAGAGATAGCATCGCTCTTATTAGCGAGAAAGAAAACCCAAGTAAATCTCGAAAAATCATCAACAATAACAAATGCATAAAGTTTGCCACCAAGGCTAGCTATTCTACTAGGACCAAATAAATCCATATGAAGTAGTTGTAAGGGTCTAATAGTACTTACAGAGTTGATGGAATAAAATGAGGATTTAGTTGCCTTGTTTAGTTCACATTCGGCACATACCGTGTCCTTTTTGAATGTAATGTTAGGCAATCCTCTCACTAGCTTCTTGGTAGAAAGCCTGGATATAGCATCCATGTTGGCGTGACCAAGACGCTGGTGCCAAAGTAGTCGTTCGTCTTTGTGGGCATATAGACATCTACCTGCATTGTTAGTATTTACAGAAAGATAGAAAATATAGATGTTGTCCTCTCTTTTCCCTTCAAAAGCAATGTCTCCTGTTGACCTATCATAGATGTAGCAACTGTTTTGTCCAAAGTTAATATCATATCCATGATCAGCAAGATGACTAATGCTGAGCAGGTTATACTTTAACTCGGTCACTAGGCAGACATCCTTTATTACAGGAGAAGGAGGATGACCAATGATACCATTACCTATTATGTGCCCTTTGAGATTGTTACCGAAGGATACATATCCTTCTCTCTTCATCGATAGTGATGCAAAAAGATTTGCGTCTCCCGTCATATGTCGCGAGCATCCACTATCGAGAATCCAATTACTTTCAGTTGAAGAGGGAAGGTCCACCTACATCAAGAGTAGATGTGACCTTTGGTACCCGAGTTCTTGAGGGTCCTGAAAAGTTAGTCTTTGGAAACCAAGTATATATCTTTTTATCTACAAGTCTTCTAAATTTGCACTGTGGTGAGATGTGTCCATGTAATCCACAGTAAGTACAGATAGCATTCTTATTTATACTAGGAGCATGAGAATAATATCTATAAGCAACAGGATGAGGATGGTCATGATGTGAAGAGTTAGCATGGTGATGATGATTATGCACAGAATGAGTGGCACGGTGATGGTGTCTATGAGGCATATCATGATGGTATTGTCTATGATGTGTGACATGCTGATATTGTCTATATGGCATGGCATGATGATTTTGTCTATATGGCATATGATGATCTTGTCTATATGGCATTGCATGATGATCTTGTCTATATGGCATGGCATGATGATTCCTATATGTGGAATGATGTTGATTGTGTCTTTGTGCATGATGATTGTGTACTGAGTGAGAATTATTCTTACGTGCACGTGGTTTGTGAAAGTTTGTGTATATAAATGCATGGTTATGTGCTGCATGAAAATAACGTGGTTGACTAGCATGAGTGGTGTTGTGCCCATGTGATTGGGTTTGAGGTTGAACAACCTGTTTACCCAATTTGGTTTCTAATCTTTTAGACACAGCTTGCAGTTCATCAACCTTAATATTTTAGCCATATATCTTAGTCATGGAAATCTTGTGTCTACTTTTTTCTTCAGCAAGCAACGTGTTGAGTGTAGTGATTTCTTGAGTTTGTTGCTCAATACGTGCTTCAGCATCATGTAAGCTTAATTTAAGCTTGGATACTTCATCAGTGTCATTAGTGGGTGTCGTATTTCTAACATTATCAAGAAGTAAAGAAATTCTTTGTATCTCATCTTCAAGACTTTTGATTTTATCCTTGGCATGTTTGTATTTACCGATGACCTTTTTGTGATCATCGAGTAAATCAGTGAAAGCATCGCCAAGTTCATCAAAAGAGAAGTCATCTAGAGTTTCGTTAGATACCTTATTGGAAGTTGCCATTAGGCACACATTTGCTGTATCTTGAGGAGAGTCCTTTTCTTCCTCGGAGTCACTCGCTTCACTTTCATGCCAAATGCCTGTGTTGGCATATTTCCTTGATGAGTTCCTTTTGTATGGCTTCTCATAGCGGTTGCTCTTCTTCAGGAGTGGACAGTCTTTTCGGACATATCCAGTTTTCTTGCAACCATAACAAGTTGGCTCTTCTTCATCGTCTTCTTGAGATTCCTTCTTCCTTCGATTGAAGCGAAGGAATTTCCTGAAGTTGCGAACCATGAGAGCTTGGTCTTCATCATCCGAATTATCTTCTTCGGTCTCATCATGATTAGCTCTTCATTGATGAGCTTTGAGTGCGATCTCCCTGGTCTTCGGAGCGGGCTCTTCGAAGTCCTTGAGGTCAAGCTCATGAGTCATGAGTTTACCCATCAAGGTCTCCATTGACATTGTTGTGAGATCGTTCCCTTCTATGATGGCTGTCACCTTAGGGTTCCAAATCTTTGGTAGCCCTCTGAGCAACTTACGAATCTTCTCGTGGTTTGAGTACTGCTTTCCAAGCGAAGATAGAGGATTGATGATGTCGAGGAATCTTGTGATCATTTGAGTGATCGTCTCACTTGGCTTCATATTGAAGGCTTCGTATTCTTGAGTGAGACGGCTTATTTTAGATTCCTTGACCTGTGTGGTTCCTTCATGCGTCACTTCTAGAAGTCTCCATACTTTATGAGCAGTGGTGCATGTAGAGACCCTGTTGAACTCATTCCTGTCTATAGCACAGAATAAAGCATTAATAGCCCTAGCATCTAGACTTGCCTGTTTCTTCTCCTCGATAGAATATTTGTCGTGTGGTTTCTCAATGAGGTCACCATCGACAACTATCCTGGCGGGCTTTTTGTAACCGTCAGTGACGACAGTCCACAGGTCAAAGTCTAGAGACTTAAGATAGAAGCTCATCCTTGTTTTCCAATATGTATAGTTAGTTACATCAAATAGGGGAGGCCTATGAGTGGACCGACCTTCACCATAATTGGAAATCAAGGATTGTGTGGTTGCCATGGATCAGCTCTTAGGATGTTAGTCCTTATAAAGAGAACAGAGCTCTGATACCAATTGAAGAACAGTTTGGCAACTCTAGAGGGGGGTGAATATAGTTTATATAGAAAAATAGCCAATTAAAAATAACTCTTTCACCAACAATAAATAATCAGAGTAAAGTACGGAAAATAAATGAAGAGCAGAAGAGCATACGCAAACACAGCGATTTTAACCTGGTTTCCCTCGTGGAGGACTAGTCCAGGCCTGAGAACTCTAGCTCAGGATTAAATCAATTATTTGTGAAATAGTAGTTTACAACCCGTGCCTTTTCTTCAGAAGAGCACGTCAACTTCTAACAGATGATCGCAGTGGCGATTTGCTTGGAATTGTCCAAGCGACTTCTTCGACTCTTGCACAAGAATCCTAACTGAGAAATGCTGAGCACTCGACACTTAGGAAGCTTGTGGCTAGTAGATGGGAAGGGTATGGCTTACTTGAGCTTATAAGAGAGAAGAGAAAAGAAGATTGGATGGATTGGAATAAGAGAATTCATGCCCTATTTATAGTGTTTTTATAGGCAGAATTCGGCCAGAATTCGGGTAGGAAAATTCAAAAATTTGGCCGTTGGATAACTAGCAACCAGCTAACCCTAAAATTAGGGTTCCTGATTTCTAGGGGACAGAGTTCGGCCCGAACTCTGTGTGGAGGCAGAGTTCGGCCCGAACTCTGTCTCCAGAGCACAGAGTGGTTCTAAGGGGATTTTTGGGCAGTGTTTGGTACAGTGGAGCTTGGGATTTTGGGTAGGCTGTAGACTAAGTGTCAAGAGCTCAGCAAGACTCAGAGTACACAAGTCTAGACTCAATGAAAATATAAAATACAGACTCGAAACACACTGAGAGCCGGAGACTGAGCTGTCATCTGTCTTGAACTGTTATGCAGACGTCGTGTGTCGTATTGAATTAATACAGATATTATTTAGTCAATGTAGTCAATATTTGGTTGACTGTGACTTTGTGTCAACAGTACCATGCCAATCCAACCTTCCATTGATTTGCTATTTCTTTCCTACCATTGTTACTCTCCTTCATTACCTAAGCTAGCAGGTTTTTCCTGCCATGCTCTGCTATTGTTGTTGTTTAACCACAACTGTCATAATCTCCTACATATTTCCCCCTTTTACTTATATATTCACCTGTAACATAGGACTCCTCTCTCTTACTACTAGGATGGCTGCACATAATCAACACAACACACACACACACACACAAATATTCACATAGACAGCTACACGTAGGCATAAGCCTAATGCCCAACTACTGTTGTCTACTACCCTATCGTTACAACTGCAGTTGTGCCTACAATTTCCTTCTGCCTCTTCCCTCTTATCACAACTGCCGTCTGCTATCCTCCTATTAGAACTACTGTTGTGCCTAAAATTTCCTCTGTCTCTTCCTTCTTATCACAAGTGTTGTCTGCTACCCTCCTGTTACAGCTGCTGTTGTGCGCACAATTTTTCCAACCTCCTCCTTCTTATCACAACTGTTGTCCCCCCACACATTATCTACCTATCAATCTAATGACTAACACACACACAATCATTTGGGTGACACCTACTCTACTGCTACTCATATATATTGTTTCTATCTACTACATTGACCTGTACTGCCCTGCTACAATCTGTCTTAACCTGTTCTAATGCAAGCCAGTTACCTGCTATCCATACTTGCTATTGCAGTGACCTACACACCCACACCTAGACACATATCTCCTCTATTAGGACATTCTAGATATACATATATTTACCCTGCTTATATCACATAGAGCTATACACATTTACTTATGTAAGTATACAAATATTCCCTCTCTAAATCACACACCAGCACCTACACATATCCACCCTATGTGATTCACCACATAGATACATATTTAACTATCTAACTCTCCATCTATCAATATATATATACCCTCTATAATATATATATATGACCTCCCCTCCCTCTCGCTCGCCATCGGTGCCGGGCGGCGGCCCGGCGTCCGTCGCATCTGTACCTCCTCCGGCAGCCCTACGGCCGATCGTCCAGCTCCGACGATGTTGGCCGTCCCTGTTCGGCGGTAATCGGAGCTCTGGCTGCCCGACCCACGCCTGGGCTAGCGCCCAACTTGTCACTCCCCGTTCCCAGAATACATATTTTTATACATATACTTTTATACATGTACCGCTTGAAGGTATTTATTGAATGCTTATCATACATTTATTCTGTAATTTCATGCTAACTAATTTTTTCGTATTTTATTTTCTGCTTTTGCTAAGCCCTTGGTTTATTTTGTTCATGTTGAACCAACTTGCTTTAGCTTGGTTCATCATGATCTTGGGTGGATGTCCTAGATCTTGTAGGAAGGAATGGGTGGTGGAGATTTGGACTTGGCTTGATATTTATACCCCTTTACTTTTCTCTTTCTTCATTACTCCCATTTACTTCTTCTTCATCCTCCATTACTCTCCCACCAACCTAGAAAGCTTTGGCAAGTACAACTTGCTTTATGATGGATCTCAAGTATTATTGTTCCATTCTCTTTCTTACTTGATTTTAAGTCTCTTTAGAACTTGGAGTTTTTGGTTTTCATGGGTGTATGTTTGTAGATCTAAGTTTATGTTACTTTCAGTTTTTCTTGGTTTTGACCTATCAAATTTCTTTGTTTTCAAAATCTAGTTGTTCTATGTTGTAGAGAATTTTATTCTACCCTATTTTGACCTATGGAAGTCCAGATTTTGCTTGGATTGATAGGTTGGGAAGTCTGGGAACCCCCAACTTCTCAGGTTCTTCTTCTCGGAAAAGTTGGAGAAAAAGAACAGTGCCTGCCGCATAGGCACTCAAGTCTTCATGCGGCTCCTTTTTAGCCGCATAGGCACTCCAGTCTTCATACGGCTCCTTTTTGGCCGCATAGGCACTCCAGTCTTCATGCGGCTGTCCCCCCTTGTCGCATGGCCCTTGTGTCCCCCTTGCCGCATGGCCCCTGTTTCCTCCTTGCCGCTTGGCCCCTGTCCCCCTGGCCGCATGCTGTATGGCCGTTTGGCTCTTGCTGTATGGCGATCTTTGGCTGCATAGGCCATAGCCCTTGGCTTTCGGGCCGCATGGGATTCTGACTTACTCTGGCCGCATAGATGGGCATCCATCTACTGCCGCCTTTGGGCTGTTTCTTGTCCCGAATGGACATAGACTGTTACCTTGACTAATGATTGATCATGCGTCCCTAGTTGGAACTAAGAGACTGGCTAGTCGTCTTATTGAATTGAATGAGACACGTTCATGTATGAACCATGAACCATTGTGATTGACTAGCCGATCCGAACATTGGCATATGGACAAATGTTGACTTCTATTTTTCTACAAAAACAGCATGTGTATCTTACAGTCAAGGCATAATTATTCCGTGGCTAGGTTTGATTGTTGTATTACGCTATGTAAGACCTATAACCTAACCGCACGGGCATTGTTGTAGAGTTATACATATCGTACTCTGTACGGAAGTACTCATTCTGAATAACCATAATCTACGGCATGAGATTTCAATCAAGATACGGACTATTAAGCTAAATAAAATAACGATTGCATGGAGAGAATGGATTCTCGAGTTCTTATATGGCAGCCATCTTGGGACTATTAGTGCCCCGACATGCCGGCTGGTTCCCACAGATACTACAAATCTGCCACATGGGCAGGGAGTGGTATCTGCTTATACTGTTACAAATATTGATGACGGACGTTCCGCTGGGACTCGTCTAATTCATGATTGGCGCAATTGATTATTGGATAGACTAGCCTTGGTTGTACATAGTAAGAACTGAGGAATCTCTTATTACATGTTTCCAAGACAACTTGGAACTTACAGTTAGTAAGCCGTTGTAGTTGTATTGTCGTTTAAATTGATTTATTTGTGTACTGTACCTACTATGTTAACTACTGAGATAAGCAAAATGTCAGGACATGACGGGTCAACTTCTGTTCTTGTTTGGTTGGGAAGTTGGCTTATAGTGTCGTGATGTTGTGTGAACCCCAGTAGCAAGCAGAGATCTATTTATCATATTCTTAAATCTTATCACTAGTTCTAGTTCCTCATATCGTGCTTCCTTGCAGTACTTGCTATTAAAGGTCTAACCTTTCTGGTTTTGCATGGCCATATTTAGAGCCAGTTTCCGAGGACTCAGCTTACTTCTACCTCCAAGATCGTCAATACTAGAGGAATGATCGCAGGAGGACACGAGTGGATTTTTTACTTCCCTGCTCGTTTTACTACTTACTTTACATTTTGCCGCTTGGCACCGACATGTTAGTCGGATAGTCTTGTACTTACTTTTACATAATTGTAACTAAGTCAGACTGCAGCTGATAACGATTGTGTATACCTTGTTATATTATCTGACTATGTTTTGTACAGCTAGATCTCAAGAACATTTTGACTGAGCGTTTGGGATGCCTTACTGCTTTATCTTACATGTTCTCTATTATTTGCTTCTTGTTTGAATGATTGAGACAATAGATGTAGAGTGACCATAGTGAGACTTTCATGTAGTATGTACCCCTTCGTCGTTAGACAGCATTGATCGTATTATACGATATTCTTCTACCCGTAATACGTAGCTGGCTGAGTCATTCCCCCGCTCTCCAGTATTCTGGTTCTGGGGCGTGACAAGGTTTTAGTGGTGGCCCATGCAGGTCCGATTTCAGACTTGTGGGGTGTTTTAATTTATAGGATGTCTCAATCACACATGTTTTTCCTTGATCTCATGATTCGTTGTTCTCAACCCTAGCTTGACATTCCAGTATCCTTTGACTTCATTAATCTTTTCTATCCGATCGTTTGATTGTTCTCTCATCCCTTTTCTTAGGGGTACTTTGTCCGCATCTGTCAGAGCTGGACGGCAACAACAAGGGCAACATGAACAACGAGACCCTGTTGATCAGCAACAAGGACCAGCACTACCTCAAGAGACCATCCAAGAAGAGGTGATAGTGGAACCAGCAGCTGGACCACAATATCCAGAGGTTCCAACACTACCAACAGTTCCACCTACCCCCGTGGAAGTAGACACACCATCCCTTCTGGAGATCATGAGAGGGATGATGGCTACTCAGCAACATCAGATGTTGGCCCATCAATGCATGCACACTCAGCAGCAAGAGCAGAATGTATTACTTAACCAAAGATTGCAGACGGCTTTAGAAAGAGGGGTGAGGACAGATTCAAGAGCATCAACCAGATTTTGCAAGTACACCCCCATCGTTTCGAGAGCACGGAAGATGCCATTTTAGCAGATTCATGGCTTAAAGACATTGAGGCTATTTTGAGAGCGGCTAAGGTTCCGACGGAAGAACGTTTGGATCTAGTAAAGTTGTTACTTCAGGACCTCGCATGTGATTGGTGGGAATCAGAAGAAATAGGCATCAGACGTCCTGTTGCTTGGGACGATTGTACTACAAAGTTCAAGATGAAGTACTATGGAGTTGTGGCACAGTTTGAGCTACAACAGAAGTTTATCAACCTCAAGCAGGCTGGTAAGATAGTGGATGCTTATGCAGCAGATTTCTGCAGACTGAGTAGGTTCGCCCCGGAGATGGTAGCAACGGAGAGCCAGAGGGCTATGAGGTTTCAGCAAGGGTTTCATCTTAAACTCTTGCAATTGATAGAGGGGCACAACTACCAGACTTTCGATGAGGTATTGACGGCAACTCAGAGGCATGAGATCATCATCCAGAGGATCACATCTAGGACTGGAGGTCAGAAGAGATCTCACAATCAGATTGAAGAAGGAGGGGGAGCAGCACCCCGAGTTACAGCAACCCCTGTCATTCGCATTCACGATGTGGTAATGCGAGGGCCAGCACCACAAGCAAGACAACAACAGCAACAGAGGAAGAACCAGCAACCCCTAACGGGCTGCACTTATTGTGGGAAGGCAGGGCATACTAGAGATGTGTGTCGAGCATTGAACAGACAGTATTTAATATGTGGAAGTCCAGATCATCGGGTTTTCACCTGTCCTATAAGTTCAAGGCCAAGAGGACCAGCGGTAGCAGTGAGACCGCTGGCACAATGCCCGTTGATGTCACAGCCTCAGATGTTTCGACAGTAGGGACCGCCGATGCAGCAGCAACAACAAAGACCACCCCAGCATCACCAAGGCAGGGGCCAGCAGCAACACCAGGCTAGGCCGCAGCATAGGAAACAACAAGGAGGCCGAGGGCAGGCGTTCAATCTGTCCTTGGGAGATGTTGTGGCTGGTAACATTCTCATCGCCTCATATCCCGCAGTAGTATTGTTTGATTCAGGAGCATCCCACTCATTTATAGCTGCACAATTTATGACACGACTAGGAATGGAATTCGAGGCATTTCCAGGGAGGTTGAATTACTCACTGGTAATGGGCTCGTATGAGTTAGTAGAGTTATTCTAGCATATAGAGTTGTAGTGTATGGGTGTTCCTTATCCGCCAGGTTGATAGAATTTCTTATGAAGAATTTTGACGTTATCCTAGGCATGGACTGGCTGAAAGACAGTTGTGCCACAATAGATTGCCGTAGAAGGAGTATATCTTTTAATATTCCAGGCATGGAATGATTTACCTTAGTCAGATCAGTGGCAACTCAACAAGAAGAAGGAATAGTAGCAGCAATAGGAAGAAGTTAAAGTTCTGAAGATAGTTGAAGAGTTTATTGACGTGTTTCCCTAGGAACACCCAGGTCTCCTACCCATTAGAGATATTAAGTTTAGTATAGAATTGGCACCTGGAAAAACCGATATCGGATCGAGTTTATAGAATGTCGGATTCAGAGCAGGCCAAGGTGTATCAACACATAGAGGAACTGAAGGAGAAGAAGTTCATTCGGGTTAGCGAATCACCATGGGCAGCACCAGTGGTACTTGTAGAGAAGAAGGATGGGTCATCAAGATTGTGCATTGACTACAAAAAGCTCAACGCGGTGACAGTAAAGAACAAGTACCCACTACCAAGAATCGACGATTTGTTTGATCAATTGAGTAGAGTAAGGGTTTTCTCCAAGATAGATCTTCGGTCAGGGTATCATCAAGTGAGAGTTCAGAAAAAGATATTCCTAAGACAGCATTCAGGTCGAAGTACGGGCATTATGAATTCTTAGTAATGCCGTTTGTTTTTACTAATGCTCCAACAATATTTATGGATTTGATGAACCGCATATTTATGCCGTACTTAGATCGATTTGTCGTTGTGTTCCTCGACAACTATTCTCGTATACTCAGCTAGTGAAGAAGAACATGAAGATCATCTCAGGAAAGTGTTGCAGGTTCTGAGAGAGAACCAGTTGTACGCCAAGCTCAGCAAGTGTGAGTTTTGGACGGATCATATTTCATTCTTGGGGCACATCATATCAGGGGCTGGAGTAGCTAGTAGATCCCAAGAAGGTAGAAGCAGTAGAGAGTTGGCCAATGCCTAAGACCGTAGAAGATGTGCATAGTTTCTTGGGATTGGCTGGGTATTACCGAAGGTTTATATCAGACTTTGCAAGACCCCCAGCACCTATGACCCGCTTGACACGAAAGGATGTGACATTCGTCTGGTCGGCAGAATGCCATGCATCATTTGAGAATTTAAAGCAGAAGTTGATCACGACACCTATTCTTACATTACCGGTTGGACCCGGAGGTTTTACTGTATATTGTGACGCGTAAGGAAAGGGACTTGGGTGTGTCCTAATGCAACATGGGAAGGTAATAGCGTATGCATCTAGGCAACTTCGAGACCACGAGAAGAATTATCCAACTCATGACTTGGAGTTGGCGGCAGTAGTATTTGCTTTGAAGCTATGAAGGCATTATTTGTACGGTGATCGAGTGGACATGTACACAGACCACAAAAGTCTGAAGTACATCTTTACTCAGAAGGAACTGAACATGAGACAGAGAAGATGGTTAGAGTTGATCAAGGATTACGACGTGGAGCTTCAGTATCATCCAGGAAGGCTAACGTGGTAGCAGATGCTCTTAGCAGGAGAGGCGACGCATTTATGTTAACGTTACAAAAGCATATTTTAGAAGATCTTCAGGAGATGGGCATCGAGGTTATACTTCCTAGTGATGTAGGAATTCTGGCAAGTCTACGAGTTCAATCCGACTTAGTAGACAGGATCAAGATAGCTCAGGCACAGGACCCAAGGATTCAGAAGCTTAGGACAGAATGTGAGTCAGGACTCAGGAAGAAGATGAAAATTCACAAAGATGGTACACTTAGATTTGGATCACGTCTATATGTGCCAAGTGGAGATATCAGACAGGAGATTATGGCAGAAGCCCACAGTTCTCAGTATTCTATACACCCCGGAGGGACCAAAATGTACAAAGATATCAAGCAGCACTTCTGGTGGAACGGAATGAAGAGAGAGATAGCTAGATTCGTTTCTTGTTGCTTGATATGTCAGCAAGTGAAGGCAGAACAACAGAGGCCAGCTGGATTATTACAACCGCTTTCTATCCCGGAATGGAAGTGGGAACATATCACAATGGACTTTGTGACTGTTTTACCAAGATCACCTAGTGGCAAGTATGCTATTTGGGAGATAGTAGATCGGCTTACGAAGGTGGCATATTTTCTTCCTTTTAGAGTAGGATAATCTACAGAAAAGTTGGCAGAGTTGTATATGCAGCAGATAGTAAGGCAGCATGGAGTCCCGTTCAGTATTGTGTCAGATAGAGATACCCATTTTATATCATATTTTTGGAATAGTCTACATCATAGCCTGGGTACCAAGTTAAGATTTAGTATGGCCTACCACTCACAGACAGACGGACAATCAGAAAGAAAAATTCAGACTTTAGAAGATATGTTACGAGCTTGCACCCTAGATTTTGGAGGATCTTGGGAAAGTCACCTACACTTAGTCGAATTTTCATACAACAACAGTTATCAAGCCAGTATCCAGATGGCGCCATTCGAAGCACTATATGGTAAGAAGTGCAGGTCGCCACTTGCATGGGATGATATCAGGGAGAGGAAGATGTTAGGCCCAGAGATGATTGTTCAGACGGTTGAAGTGGTTAAGGGGATTAGAGAGCGACTTCGAGTTGCACAAGATCGACATCGTCATTGGACAAACCAATATCGTAGGTCGCTAGAATTTTTTGGTAGGGACCACATGTTCTTGCGGATCTAACCTACTCGTGGAGTCATTAGATTTGGCGTTCGCGGGAAGTTGAGTCCGCGATACATAGGCCCATTTGATATCCTTGATAGGGTAGGCGATGTTGCTTATCGTTTATCCCTTCCACCTTCATTACGAGAGGTGAATGATGTACTTTATGTGTCTCAGTTGTGTAGGTATGTATCGGACCCAAGTCATATCCTCGATCATTCTGAGCTAGTTGTTGGTACCAACCTATCTTACGAGGAACAGCCTTGTGTCCATTTTGGACCGAAGGGAGAAGATACTCAAGAACCGAACAATTAGCCTTGTCCGTATTGCTTGGGGTCATCACTCCTTAGGAGAGTCAATGTGAGAACGTGAGGATGATATCCGATCATGGTATCCGCACCTATTTGACTCACAAGGTATATTTCTTTTCGTGTACCTTGATTGTCTTGACTCCTCATGCTTATCACCCTATAAGTAGAAATTGCTTGATATCATAGATAGATAAATATAGATATATTACTTGCTATTGACATTGTAAGATAACTTTTTGCTCGCTAAAATTGCTTGTACTTAGATTAGTTTAGCTCTAATGTTTCTATCCTGCTTGGATTTGAAATTCCGAGGACGAAATTTTTCTAAGGAGAGTAGAGATGTCACTCCACGTTCCCAGAATACGTATTTTTATACATGTACTTTTATACATGTACTACTTGAAGGTATTTATTAAATGCTTATCATACATTTATTCTGTAATTTCATGCTAATTAATTTTTTTGTATTTTATTTTCTGCTTTTGCTTAATCCCTTGGTTTATTTTGTTCATGTTGAACCAACTTGGTTTAGCTTGGTTCATCGTGATCAGGGGTGGATGGCCTAGATCTTGTAGGAAGGAATGGATGGTGGAGATTTGGACTTGGCTTGATATTTATACCCCTTTACTTTTCTCTCTCTTCATTACTCTCATTTACTTCTTCTTCATCCTCCATTACTCTCCCACCAACCTAGAAAGCTTAGGCAAGTACAACTGGCTTCATGATAGATCTCAAGTATTATTATTCCATTCTCTTCCTTACTTGATTTCAAGTCTCTATAGAACTTGGAGTTTTTGGTTTTCATGGGTGTATGTTTGTAGATCTAAGTTTATGTTACTTTCGGTTTTTCTTGGTTTTGACCTATCAAACTTCTTTGTTTTCAAAATCTAGTTGTTCTATGTTATAGAGAATTTCATTCTACCCTATTTTGACCTATGGAAGTCCAGATTTGGCTTGGATTGATAGGTTGCGAAGTCTGGGAACCCCCAACTTCCCAGGTTCTTCTTCTCGAAAAAGTTGGAGAAGAAGAACAGTGCCTGCCGCATAGGCACTCCAGTCTTCATACGGCTCCTTTTTGGCTGCATAGGCACTCCAGTCTTCATGTGGCTCCTTTTTGGCTGCCCTATCACTCCGGTCTTCATGCGGCTCCTTTTTGGCCGCATAGGCACTCCAGCCTTCATGCGGCTCCTTTTTGGCCGCATAGGCACTCCAGTCTTCGCATGGCCCCTAGGGCCCCCTTGCCGTATGGCCCTTGTGTCCCCCTTACCGCATGGCCCCTGTGTCCCCCTTGCCGCATGGCCCCTAGTGTCCTCCTTGCCGTATGGCCCCTATTTTTCCCCTTGTCGAATGGCCCATGTCCCCCTGGTCGTATGCTGCATGGCCGTTTGGCTCTTGCCGCATGGTGATCTTTGGCCGCATAGGCCATGGCCCTTGGCTCCCGGGCCGCATGGGATTCTGACTTACTCTGGCCGTATAGATGGGCATCCATCTATTGCCGCCTTTGGGCTATTTCTTGTCCCAAATTGACATGGATTGTTACCTTGATTAATGATTGATCATGCGTTCCTAGTTGGAACTAAGAGACTGGCTAGTCGTCTTATTGAATTGAATGAGACACGTTCATGTATGAACCATGAACCATTGCGATCGACTAGCTGATCCGAACATTGGCATATGGACACATGTTGACTTTTATTTTTCTAGCAAAAGTAGCATGTGTATCTTACAGTCAAGGCATAATTATTTCGTGGCTAGGTTTGATTGTTGTATTACGCTATATAAGACCTTCAACCTATCTTCATGGGCATCGTTGTAGAGTTGTGCATATCGTACTCTGTACGAAAGTACTCATTCTGAATGACCATGATCCACGGCATGAGATTTCAATCAACATAGGGACTATTAAGCTAAATAAAATAATGATTGCGTAGGAGAGAATGGATTCTCGAGTTCTTACATGGCAGCCATCTTAGGACAATTAGTGCCCCGACATGTCGGCTGGTTCCCACAGATACTGCAAATCTGCCACACGGGCAGGGAGTGGTATCTGCTTATATTGTTATATATATTGATGACGGGCGTCCCACTGGACTCGTCTAATTCATGATTGGCACAATTGATTATTGGATAGACTAGCCTTGCTTGTACATAGTAAGAACTGAGGAATCTTTTATTGCATGTTTCCAAGGCAACTTGGAACTTATAGTTAGTAAGTCGTTGTAGTTGTATTGCCGTTTAAATTGATTTATTTGTGTACTGTACCTACTCTGTTAACTACTGAGATGAGCAGAATGTCAGGACATGACGGGTCAACTTCTGTTCTTGTTTGGTTGGGAAGTTGGCTTAAAGTGTCGTAATATTGTGTAAACCCCAGTAGCAAGCAGAGATCTATTTATCATATTCTTAACTCTTATCACTGGTTCTAGTTCCTCATATCATGCTTCCTTACGGTACTTGCTATTAGAGGTCTAACCTCTTTGGTTTTACATGGCCAGATTTAGAGCCAGTTCCCGAGGACTCAGCTTACTTCTACCTCCAAGATGGTCAATACTAGAGGAATGATCGTAGGAGGACATGAGTAGGTTTCTTACTTCCCTGCTCGTTTTACTACTTATTTTATATTTTGCCGTTTGGCACCGACATGTTAGACGGATAGCCTTGCATTTACTTTTACATAATTGTAACTAAATCAGACTGCAGCTGATAACGATTGTGTATACCTTGTTATATTATCTGGCTATGTTTTGTACAGCCAGATCTCAAGAACATTTTGACTGAGCGTTTGGGACGCCTTACTGCTTTATCTTACATGTTCTCTATTATTGCTTCTTGTTTGAATGATTGAGACAATAGATGTTGAGTAACCATAGTGAGACTTTCATGTAGTATGCACCCCATCGTCGTTAGACAGCATTGATCGTATTATACGGTATTCTTCTACCCGTAATACATAGCTGGCTGAATCATTCTCCCGCTCTTCGGTACTCCGATTCTGGGGCGTGACACAACTGGACCCTCATCGGACTCGCACCAGTCGCGGTGGCCCCCAAGCTCTGTTGGCCACCCCTCTCGCTCGTCCCCGGCCAGGTCGCCGTGCCTCACCTTCGATGGCCTCCGGGCTTGACCTCTCCGCTCGCCGAGCGTGGCCGGGCCCCGTCCCCTCCGAGTGAAGCTCCCCCACTCCGTTGGTCTTGCGCTCCGCCGGACCTTCCCGGCGCCCCCCAGCTCCGGTTGCCTGTGTAGTGTCCCGCTTCTCGCGGTCCACTATGTAATGCCCACGGCTTGCTGACTCAGTCTTCAACTGAGTATTGTGGAAACCATTGCCGGTATCGATTGATCACGGACGAAATGCAATGAACCTTTCCAACTGATGGATCGACTTCTATTGAAATGAGTCCAATAGTTTTTGTTGGATGTTTTCTTTCGCTGCTTGGTTTTGATGAATGCATTTTCGTGTTGGTTTTCGATGATTGGTTTTCATTATTCGCTTTCATCGCATTTAGCATTCATTCTGAATCTTGAGTGAAAGAGACCGAAGTATGCTAATCAATTGTTGGTGCTAATGTAGGACGCGTGAACTGTTCGTAAACGGTGTGTGAAGTCCCTCCTTCTTTCAACTAAGATTCATCACGGTGAGTTGCTTTAACCGGGCTTGCATTTATTTGCACGCCCTAAGAAAATGATCTCTAGTTCACTCTTTTATTACGTCCCAGTGATCAAGGATAGCACAGTAACAAAAGATAAGAGAAGATAAATGAATGAATCGAATATAATTCAGAACTGTCGCTTGCTTGTTTCAATATGAACTGTATGCTCATATGAATTGCCTAAAAGAGATAGCTCGGTATGGAAATCATGGCTTGACCTTGCAAGAAGAAATGGAAATGTTTATATATTGCTAGACTCGTGCATAGTAGTATTATTTGATAGCTCCATTTGTATTGGTCTAGACAACTTGTGCACAAGGTGGTAATCTTTCGATCGATTCTGGGGGCACCTGGAATCGATCGGCCTAAGAGAGAACAGGACACCTGGGGCTAGAAGTCCCCGCGGAAAGAGGGGTGTCAGTCTATTAGTAGTTGGGCTAGAACATTCCAATTGCTAGTAATGGGAATACACATGGACCACAATAGTTAGGTTCATGCATATAGACAGGGATTTATTACAAACCTAACGTGCAGGGACGGAAAATGAGAATGCTTTATATATATGCAAATTGTGCTAACCTGTTTTGTACAGGGATGACTGTTGGCAATGGGTACGTTGGTTATAAAATATTCTGCTGTCATGTTTCTTATGAATTGTTAAAAAGAACCTAGACAAGTAGAAAGATCACTAGTAAATATGTAGCTTCACATATTAAATTAGTGCAGATATTTATGAGTTTCGGCGAAGTGCCGCTCGCCAGTACATGATGTGTGCTGACCCACATTTTGGGCATCCTTTTCAGAAAGCAAAGAAGAAAGGGGGATTTCAAGTGAGGCACTAAAGCTCGTCTAGCCCACTAGAGCTGTGGATTGCCTCGAAGCTTCTTTTCAATTCCAGTCAAAGTTGCAAGTTTCTTTTCCTTTGAAGGTGTCTTTACATTTCCAGCATGTAATAACGGGATATGATGTATAGGTATTACGACTATTTTCAAAAGAGAGTTTTAAAGAGAATCATGTAGCCAAGATAAGGCAATCTGAGTTTGCAAAGCTTTGTACTTGTATTCCTATCAAGTCTATCAATAAAAGAAGTATTTTTATTTCAAATCTCTGTGTCCAATATTTGGTTTTCTTCAATAAATGGGTGCAGTGCGTGTGTTTTGCTTGACTAGTTGTTTTGTGCAGGTACTTGGCTTTGTGTAAGTGCAACTTAGGCTTATACGGCTTCACGCCTTAGCGAAGACGAACGATCCCGCAGGGATCCAGGCAAGGCAGACGACCATAGCGGGATCGGGGCGTGACAAAGTGGTATCAGAGCACGGTTTTACGTCCTTGGCCTCTTGCAAATATCGTTTTCGAAAAAGTATATAAAGTATTTTGATGGCTTTCAAAAGTCCCAATTTTGAGTTATGAAAACCAATACCCCATACAATAAGTCCATAATATTTTATGAGACTGACAGAAGTTATATTCTTTTGTAGAGAAATGGCCCCTCCTCGACCATCTGGCTCAACGGATCCGATAGAGCGGACCATGACCATGATGGAACTACAGAGGCATGATAATGAGGAGCGTGGCCAGATACAACAGGCCCGACTGAAGGCCCAACAGAAGCAGTTTGATGCTTTGACCCAACTTGTAACTGCTAGAGGCAAATCGAGATACCACCGCAGCGACCAAACCAACGGGAACACTCGAGATTGAGCCCGTAGATGGTGACGAACCCCAGCCGGCGCAAAGGTACTTTTCCTTTAAGCCAAAAGACTTCTTGGATGTGAAACCTCCAGAATTTGAGGGCATGACATCACCAGATAAGGTGGTGGACTTGATCGATAAAATGGAAAGTCTGTTCACATTCGTAGGAGTTCCAAGTAGCAAGAAGGTAATGTGTACCGCTCTGCTACTACGGCTGCAGACAAAAGACTGGTGGAAAGCGAAAAAGCCGACGCTGCTCTCAACGGCTAGGAATGGAAAGATTTCATGGGCCTCGTTCAAGAAGGTATTTCTGGATCAATATCTGCCTCCAGCCATGAGTAAAAAAATGGAGAATGACTTCATAACTCTGAAACAAGGAAATATGACCGTAGACGACTATGAATCTGGATTTGCCAAGCTGGCAAATTTTGCTACTGTTATGTTACCCACAGAGCAGACTCGCATAGATCAGTTCGTTGAAGGTCTGAATGACGACATTCAGTTGAGTGTGCTGAAACGAGAATGTGAGTCGTATTCTCAGTCCTTTGAGGCAGCGCTGCAGGTGGAACAGTTTTGCCTAAAGAAGGCGTCAGCTAAAATTTCAAACGGGCGCAATCACCCCGCCAAGAGATATCACGATGGGGAGAAAAAGACCGACGGGAAAAAGAAGACCGGCGAGGAACAAAATAATAAGCCCGTGTGCACCTTCTACGGTAGGCATGGACACACAAAGGAAGTTTGCCGTTCTGCTAACGGAGAGTGCTTCAACTATGGTCAAAAGGGCCACTGTGCTATGAACTGCCAAAATAAGAGAGTTCGACCGCCGAACCACAACGATACGGAAGAGCATGGGCCGCTGAAGGACCCACCACCAATCAGAGATAATCCTCACAACCAGCAACTGTGGACTAATGCTCGTGTTTTTAACCTGTCCACCCTACTTGATCTAGAGTGTAATTCAAGTGGAGGTGAGATTGTTTCTTAAGTTTTGAGGAAAAACTTTTTTCTCGGTGGAATATTATGTAGTGTCATGCTTCTTGCGGTCCACTATGTAATGCCCACGGCTTGCTGACTCAGTCTTGAACTGAGTATTGGTGAAACCATTGCCGGATCGATTGATCACGGACGAAATGCAATGAACCTTTCCAACTGATTGATCGGCTTCTATTGAAATGTGTCCAATAGTTTTTGTTGGATGTTTTCTTTCGCTGCTTAGTTTTGATGAATGCATTTTCGTGTTGGCTTTCGATGATTGGTTTTCATTGTTCGCTTTCATCGCATTTCGCATTCATTCTGAATCTTGAGAGAAAGAGACCGAAGTATGCTAATCAACTGTTGGTGCTAATGTAGGACACGTGAACTGTTCGTGAACGGTGCGTGAAGTCCCTCCTTCTCTCAACTAAGATTCATCTTGGTGAGTTGCTTTAACCGGGCTTGCATTTATTTGTACGCCCTAAGAAAATGATCTCTAATTCACTCTTTTGTTGCATCCTAGTGATCAACGATACCACAGTAACAAAAGATAAAAGAAGATAAATGAATGAATCAAATGTAATTCGGAACTGTCGCTTGCTTGTTTCAATATGAACTGTATACTCTTATGAATTGCCTAAAAGAGATAGCTCGGTATGGAAATCACGGCTTGACCGTGCAAGAAGAAGAAGAAGAAATGGAAATGTTTACATGTTGCTAGACTCATGCATAGTAGTATTATTTGATAGCTGTATTTGCATTGGTCTAGACAACTTGTGCACAAGGTGGTAATCTCTCGATCGATTTCGGGGGCACCTGGAATCGATCGGCCTAGGAGAGAACAGGACACCTGGGGCAAGAAGTTTCCGCAGTAAGAGGGGGTGTCAGTCTATTAGTAGTTGGGCTAGAACGCTCCAATTGCTAGTAATGGTAATACCCATGGACCACAATAGTTAGGTTCATGCATATAGACAGAGATTTATTGCAAACCTAGCGTGCAGGGACGAAAAATGAGAATGCTTTATATATATGCAAATTGTGCTAACTTGTTTTGTACAGGGATGACTGTCGGTAATGGGTAAGTTGGTTATGAAATATTCTGCTGTCATGTTTCTTATGAATTGTTAAAAAAACCTAGATAAGTTGAAATATCACTAGTAAATATGTTGCTTCACATATTGAATTAGTGCAGATATTTGTGAGTTTCGACGAAGAGCCGCTCGCCAGTACATGATGTGTGCTGACCCACGTTGTGGGCATCCTTTTCAGAAAGCAAAGGAGACAGGGAGATTTCAAGTGAGGCACTAAAGCTCGTCTAGTCCAGTAGAGATGTGGATTGCCTCGAAGCTTCTTTTCAATTCAAGTCAAAGTTGCAAGTTTCTTTCCCTTTGAAGGTGTCTTTACATTTCCAACATGTAATAACGGGATATGATGTATGGGACATTGCAACTATTTTCAAAAGAGAGTTTTAAAGAGAATCATATAGCCAAGATAAGGTAATCTGAGTTTGCAAAGCTTTATACTTGTATTCCTATCAAGTTTATCAATAAAAGAAGTATTTCCATTTCAAATCTCTGTGTCCAATATTTGGTTTTCTGTAATAAATGGGTGCATGCGTGTGCTTTGCTTGACTAGTTGTTTTGTGCAGGTACTTGGCCTTGTGCAAGCGCAACTTAGGCTTGCACGACATCACGTCTTAGCGAGGACGAACGATCCCGTAGGGATCCAGGCAAGGCGGACGACCCTAGCGGGATCGGGGCGTGACAGCCTGGTCAGGCCACAGGCCCCCCTGCAACCTCAGGAATCGGTTTTTCCCACCGATGGATTTCAAATTTCCCCTCCCACGCGGAGAAGGGGGAGTGCTCACGAGCCACAAGGGGTGTCGGCCGCTATGCGCCTATCCCCTCGACAGTGAGTCGCTATGCGCCCACAACCCCTCTCGTAGGCGGCTATGCGCCCCCCTGCCCAGCAGGTCGATGCAGCTATGCGCCCATCCTTTCCCCAGCTGAGGGCAGCCATACACCTTCTTTGGCGCCCTCTGTTGCATGCGCCCTCTCTGAGGGCCATGTGCCCTCATGTCCTGCCGTATTGGCCCACAGCGGGGGGACCCAATAGCTCATGCGCGCACGGGTGGCGGCTATGCGCCCCCTATCGCGGTCTTCGCACCCGCAGCGCTTGGCGCAACCTCGCTCTCCGCAGGGCCGCCCCTCCCCTAGCTAGTGTAGCGAACCACCCCATAGCTCCGTCTTATGCAGAGGTGCTACGTCCAGACCGTGGGGAGCATCTTACTCTCCCAACTGCCGATCCTGATCTTCCGGACATCGAGCTCCCGATCCCTTCCGATGGTCAAACTATCACGTCTCCTTCTCATCCGTAGAGATATCCTTCTTATCTACAAGTTACGCAAAAACGTTTGTTCTGAAGTTCCCTTCAGGGTGCCCAAAGATCTCCAAAGCACAAGAAGCTATAGCAGGGTGGGGTCTCGCCTCAGCTTATAGGGTCGCCCCGCTAGACCCCAAGCACATGTATCTCCACCTCTCCTTCGGCTTCGACTACACTAAGGTTTGGGCCAAAGGAACCACAAGCATCAACGCTCACAGCTGTTAAAATCTTCAAATGGTCTCCCGGCTTCAACCCTAAAGTTGACTCGACGATAGTATCGACATAGATCACCCTCCCCAACCTGCCCTAGTCTGGTTCGCCCTCGTCGCTTTTAAGAGAATCGCCAGTTCCTTCGGGACGCTGGTGGCCATTTTTGAAGAAACTCGCAACCTCTCCAAAGGTAAGTTCGTGAATATATGCGTAGAACTCGACCAGGCCATAGACCCTCCCACCCTAATTGAGATCGAACTCGGGAGTCAGTCGCACTTCCAGTCGCTCGTGTATAACAACAGCATTATATTCTGCAAACACTGTCAAATCCGGGTCCACCTCACAAGGTTGTGCTTCAGGGCACATCCGGAGCTTAAGAAGAAAACTATCCCTAAGGCGCAATCCTCGAAGGAGACTCCAATCATACCTTCAGCCCCTATTCTCCCCATACCCAACTCATATTTCCCTTTTGAAGACAGCGACGACACTCCCAGCCCCCGCTTCCTACCCTCCGTCGAACAAAGCCATCACCCTCTACGAGCAACCGGCTATCCTCCTCAACAAAAAATTCGACATCCTCTCCACATCCCCTCCAGTCGTCAAGCTGGAGAGCCATCATCTTGGTGTGGCCACTCCTGACGAGAGCAAGAAGACCGACGCAGAGCACCCACCCGCCGTCGTATCTTTGGTCAGAGAAGAGGAGGCACAGTTGGCCCTGATCCCCCACCCAGCCCTTGCCGGCATAGCCGATTCTTCTCTCATCACTGACAGCACATCCGAGGCCGACCCGACCAGCCTTAGCCTCATCTTAGCAGATAGGCTTTAGCAAGCTAAAGAAGCCAGATTCCTGGACCCCAGCAATCCCCTCTGCGTGCTGACTGATATCGAAGAAGTCGATGCCACCCAGCTAGAGGAACTAGGTAACAAAGCAAATAGACCGTCCGAGGCGATGGTCGACTCAACAACAGTGAACTCGAGAACCCCCAAAATCTTCTACAACAAAAAGAAAAACACGATCAAGGGCACACGACAATGACAACGAGGTCAGTCGCGACGCTCAACAACCTCTACCCTCGCACCCAACCCAATGCTTAACATCCTCTAATGGAATGTCAGAGGGCTGGCCAATAAACCTATCTTGAGCAAAAATAATTAGCCTCAAGAAAATACACCGAATTGACATCT